>DWJN01006758.1:0-10445 GCA_018248895.1 Carystus phorcus | reverse complement strand
ATGTCTAGCTTTTAAGGTTAACACACTATAACCATTTTTATGGCAAAACAACGTTTGCTGGTTCATCTAGTGTTATAAATATACACGCTTGGGATTCGGATTGTAAGGTAATTCAGGTAAACCCAATCTTTTCTGTTGAAGTTTCTAGGATGTTTTCTAATCTCTATGTATTGACGTTCGGCTGAGATTACTTTCGGGTTGTGTAACTCAATCCAATGGGTCGAAATATCGGTAAAAGAATAAAAAGAAAACAGAGATCGTGGGTACCCGCTATAATTAAAATGTTGAGTGTCCGCGATGAATATAGTTTAAAATCATGTATTAACTTTAAAAAAATGTATAGGACTCGAACCTGGGTCTTCCGCTCTGGGAAGCATATTTTATAAACACTACTACGACTCATATACGAGTTCGTATTATTAAATTCGCGTCAGTATGGCGTTGATAATATGAAATACGCTTTCCATTTAATTCGGCTGATTAATTTTATTGAACGATTTATCGGTTTAAAGCACTTCATTTAAAATTAACGCCGTTTACTCAGGCTGATTATTACTTCCTATAGTAAATCTATATATTACGTGAAGAACTTTTTATTCGAAAACTTTTAAACTGATTTCAAAAAGTTTAAGAGGTTTTCAATTCCGACTTAAAAATCAAGTGGTTTTCAATTGGATTGTATTTTTTATGTATGTTACTTCCTAATTTTTTATTGGGTATATCGATTTTGATGATTATTTTTATATTCCAAACCTGATGCAGAATATGATTCTATTGAAATTTGAGCGACATCTGACGACTAGTTTTTGAATTAAATCTGATTATTTATTTCGACATATTTAAAAAATACGAGTGTCAATTTGTCATATCTAAAGTTAGCACGGAGAAGTGCAGTAAGATAATTTAATTTATAATAACGTTTTATGAATGTGTTTATTTATAGGTACATATATAAATTAATGTTTATTTGTTCTTTATCGACTCTGAAATGGTAGGAGATAAAACATTGATGTATGTAGGAACTCTGGTTAGAATTGTCTAAAAAAGGTTTAATACTAAATTTTTTATCAAATTTAATACAATTTTTTTATCGACACCTGATGAATGATTTACAGTCGAAAATGTTGATTTTTTGCTGATCGATCGGACTAGATCTATCCGTATATCCAACAGCACTTCAATAAATGGAATCAAAATAAATGATTGCGTTTATGGATACAGACTTTTTTTTTTAATTTGACTTTTAATATGCGTAGCGTGCGCCGAGTAAAGCTAGTTAAAGGTAATAAACACCACATTCATTGTTTACGTTCATATTGTCAACTAGTAGACCCCGCGAACTTTGTATCACCTTGGAACATTTGTCCCGCTTTTGTAACATTTCTCATCAATGTTCAGCTCCTATTGGTCGTAGCGTTATGTTACATAGCCTATAGCCTTCCTCGGTAACTATACTATCCCACACAAAAATTCAATTCGAATAAGTAGTTATTTCTTGAGATTAGTGCGTTCAAACAAACAAACTCTTCAGCTTTAGACTACTAGTATAGATGTAACGCTTTGACACATGTATTCCGGACAAATTTCAAGTCTCCGTGTCTAATTAGCACTAGAATTCCCTGTGCGGTTGGCATGGAAAACACAATACGGTCCACGATTGGAGAACAAACATTTATTTGTCACGTAAATCCCCTATTACCGAACCTGGGAACTCTCGCTTGGCAAGCTATTTGGGAACTAGGCTAGTGGTAGAAAGATTGTTCTAGGTTTGGTTATGTAACTGGCCATCAATCAGGACCAGCCAAACGATATTGAGTGGTCAACTTCGCTCATCTTATCATGAAGGGCCTGGCTAATTACGATCGGGCTTGAATCAAACAATACGTCGTACTTTCATTCGTTCTTATTTATTTAAACTCTATTTACCACAATAAAAAATACATTACAAATAACGTGCTTAAAGACAAACAGCTTCACTTATTCCTTTATGTTTGACTTTTTAACTAGGATGATAGGTTACACCGAAATATATATTATTAGATGGAATAACGGTTCAATAGATGATGCATAGCACAAAGGTCGCGGTGATATAATATTCCCATCACTAGCGGGACAACCGACGCCAGAGTTGTTACCTCGCTTTCGATTGTCAACGGAGGATAATAGTTTTGTAAGATGTAAATAAATTGGTAAAATTATTACTAACGTACTCAGAAACCCATAAATCGTTCAATATTAAAATTATTAATACATCTATACATACACCTATATTGCAGTGAGAATAATATATTTACAATGAAATGTATTACCTACTTATTCAATGATGTAGAGGAGATAAAGACGTACTATTATAAATCGATCCATTAAGATTTCTTCTCTTAAGTCTCAACACATTGGTAATGGCTTTGAGATGTCTATGAGAGATGGTGACCACGTTTCATCAGGGGCCATGGTGACCACGTAGCTCCAATTTGTGGGCTACATAAAAAGAGAAATAAGGTTGTTCTTCAAAATTTACCTACATTTTCCTCCTACATTCTTACATAACTCTGTCACAAAGAACCGCGAACGACCTCACAAATTTCTTTTGAAAAGAATAAATCTTATCACGCTTGGTCGATAGTATATCTCCGCGAGTTATGGAGTCTAACCTCAGTTCTTAGCTTTAGTTCGTTTTAGTTGCGAAATACTACGGATTAATATTATCTTTGTAAGATAGGTAGTTATTTTTTATTTGAAACTCTAAAAGCCGTTTCTGTGATCAAAAAATTTGAGTGTTGAATTTTTTGTTTTCGCCACTAAATGTTTTTGTAACACGTATTATAAGTAAAATATATCTTTCTGCACTCCTTCTCCCTATAATATTTAATTGTGCCTAATTATTCTGATGTAACAAATATTTGTACTAACTGTCCTTGCAGAAATTATCTTGCAGCATATAAAAACATTTCATTTCTAACGAATCTAGTTGTGAATCTAAACCATTCTCAAATCCATTTAAACACAGTAAAAAATCATCAAAATTGGGTGAACCGTTTAGGAGGAGATCAGTGACATACACACGAACAGAATAATTATTTATAGATAAGACAGGCAGCAAAATAATTTTCCTCCGAAGAACAAGAAGAAAGCTGTGAGCTGATTTTGAACTATTATAATTAACATTACTGAGAGTTTGTTTGATTTTGGGGTACATGAAAACGTTTAAATGGGGTTCGAGCCTATTGACTTAGCTCGTATGAATACATATACCAAGTGAAAATTGCCAAGCTTCTCGAATAGATCCCCATCAAAGTGAAAACCGCACCGAGAGGCAATATCTTACTTAGAGTTTATAGCCCGCGTGCGCACTACGTATGTTTATGACTTGTATATAATCTTAATATATGTATATAAATTACGTGTAACGGTGTTTGTCCGCGATGGACTCCTAAACTACTTAACCGATTTTAATCAAAGGAAAGCTTACATCTCAATTTATAGTCGTAATATTATTTTATTGCAAATTATTTGTTTAATATCTTACAAAGGATTAGATTCATAAGATTCTAATAGATGGCGGTGTAAGTTAATGAGTCGGCCAAATGGAGTATGTAAACCTTAGTTACAGCAATGCTGGGTTTGCTAGTAGTATAATAAAAACACTTCGTCAATAACATATCCTTTATGCACAATTTTCTCTCGTTCAATTGGATGGCTCTTTGAAATGTTTTTGTAAAATATGCATGAATAAAATACATAAATTATTGGCTATGATATTGGGTTTCAGCTTAGGGTAAATTATTAGTAACCGTTTAAAATAAAAATTATACAGGCAATAGAATCATTTTTTGAATAAATACAGACAGTCAAAATATTTAAATAAATATACTAAATATGAAAATAGATAAGAAATTTCTAAATTGTAATATATTTTCACTGTGTAACATTTAAATTTTAGTTTTATATTCAAAAACTACAGAGAAAACAGAAAGCCTCTAATAACCAAAGTTGTGGCCACAAAACTTTAGAGCGAGCCTTGGCAAGTTTCAAATTAAATTTTGAGCGAACTATTGTTTCGAGGTTGCAAAGAAAATAGACAACTCAAATTAATATTATACATGCAGTTTACTGACGGTGATTCTATTTCACTATTTCAAAGGAACAAATTTAGAGCGCTCATATCTCAGCGGCTCGCGTCGATCCTATACGATTGACAGAGTTAAGCAACTGCGGGCGCGGTCTGTACCTGGATGGGTGAACGCTAGTGGCAAAAATATCTCGAGTGTTCCATCCTTCGGAGGGCACGTTAAACCATCCTGGTTGTTATGATAAATTACAGTCGTTAAGTCACGTCAGAGGCCTTCGGGCGGCTTAAAGACTTCCGAAACTTGGCCACTAACTCCTTTACTAAGCCACACTGGAGCAGCGTGGTGAAATATGCTCTACACCTGATCAGTGATGAGGAGTGATCAGTAGTGGGCCATTAATGTCTTGAAGGCAAGCATATACGTATAAATTTAGGTATAGTATTCTATAATCTTACAATATTTTTTTAGTTTCCACAACAATTACTTTGCCAGTAGCTCCAAATAATTATGCGTGAAGTAAGCGCAACTGTAGCACGAATGAGCAGTTGAATATTCAGGTGCACGAAAACTATACTCAACATATTTTGAACTTTATGCCCCTCGCACTAAGGTAGAAAACCTCTTGTAATATTCTGGAGCCTGCATCATCGTGCTTAGAATGTTTCCTGAGATAACGAAATTTTTTACAAACATGTACAGAGTAATGTCATCTTTGTAGGTGAGTGTACTTAGCAGCGCCGTAGATTGTGAAGTTTCTTAAGGGTTAGTCTACGTTCGGGGAATTTTTAAAACGAGGAAAAATTCCTAGACATTTAGGCGCACTTTCTATATAAAGCGATAATTATTTTGTTTCTGACAATGATCTGTGGCAGATTAATTGAAATGGGTACTCACGATATTTGAGTCTGATTAGTTTCGCCGTGACCATGATTTATGTAACTGGATCGAAATCTCCGTATAAATGATAAAGATCGTGAGCACCCTTGCAATTAAAATTTAGAGTTACGATGATGAAAAATGTTTAAAATCACTGTGAAGTTCTATAATTTATTTAAACAATTAGTTTACTAATAAGTATGTATAATTTAGCAAAATCTATATAAAGAAACAATAAAATGAGATGAACAAAAATGTAATAAAGTTAATCTGTAAGTCGGTTAGAAAGAGAAAACAAATAATCATTTTGCTGCTCCATTGAAAGCAATATATTAATTTAAGCTTAGCGCATATACGGTAAAGCCGCACCTTACTGCATTTTGTAAATATTTAATATTTGTCATTCATTAAAATGTATCATTAATTAAAATTATATCCTTCATTATTATTTTTTTATGTGAATATGATGATACTTCTATGTATGTATCAGCCCTTTGAAGTCCACTGACGTCTGAAGCTGAAAGTATATCCAGGTCTATTCCTCACCTAATTGACGCCACTCCGAACGATCTGGGACCTTCTGAATACAGCCGTTGCTGGCTGCGTTTCGGGGGGCGACCTGTGCTCCTATTTTTTTTATTTATTTATTATAAATTAGTGCTTGACATCAACCCCATGTGATAGTAAGTGGTGAGGATGTCTAAGGTGTTGAACTTGGTAAAAGCCTATTTATTCACTCTCCTCTTAAAGACTCCCACGTGAAAAGTTTTACCAAGGCCTCCATTAAAGGACTTTCAGCTTGTTAAGCCTGTTAGGGAGTTTAAGTTGTAATTGAACCTGACTTAGTGTAGTGTGTAAAGGTGATAAGTTATTTTTATTGTAAGATAATACAAAAACATTTAAAGCATGCTTTCAAGCATAGCTATAATTTGTTGACTGAACGATGAATGAAGCTAGTAGATGGAAGTTAGTAGATTATTTGCCAAATTTTGCAATAACTGCAGTACGATACGATCAGATGAACGGTGACCTTTAGCGTTCATTTACTCAATCGAGCCTTGAAAGTCAATTACAGGAAATTTCATTAACAAGAAATATCATTTTTCGGTTGGTCTAAACGTTTATCGACTTCCGATTGGATGGGCTTCTCAAATAAACGTAACGTATAATAAATAGCGATTCAGCTATTGAAGGTTTGAAATTAATGTTAGTTGAAAGCATTTTTATATAATTACTGCAAAAATATCCAAACATTTTTTACGCCCTTAACGTTCGCTTGACCTGTTTTACTGAATGAATTTAATGAAATGATTAAATCTAACAGATTTTTGTTTAATTGCTGGTTAAGAACTACATTTAAACATCTCGTTTCGTCTGCGACTCAGCAATTCTATTTGAATTGAATAAGTTGTAGTCTTTAAGCTGAGTCCTTGAATTACGATGATATAACGTAACCTAACCTTACCGTTCTAAGGCCTTTAATTATTGATTAATGTTTTAACAGAATCTCCGTAGTAACTTGTATCTGATCCCGTGGGAAGACATCCATTTTCCGGGATGAAAATTATCCTTGGGACACCCCCAAGGTGTAAGCTACATGCTATACTTTTTTATTTGAATAACTAAGCGTGCTAAGTGGTTACTATATATCAAGACCGTAAGAAGAAGAGAGGAGAAAGAACGAAAGTACTGGCTTTCAAGTCCTTAAACAGAAAATGATGACTTCTGTGGTGGTTGACTCAAGCAAGATGATAGTAAATAATGATTAAGATTATAAAGATGTGTCAACGATAGTGAATATGGTTGTAGTAATGGTGAAAAATGTTTTTAAGCCTGTCTTCTGCGATATACATAAAGGACAATTTGAAGTACCATTTGAACCTTGAGAATAAGATAAATTAAAGAAGAAAGAAGAAAGAAATAGAATAATTTTAAATGCCGAGGATTTTATCAAAAGAGAATGTGAATTTAATTGTATCCATGATCCGTGAAACTGGGACGAGACGGATTATTACACTTAAAATGATTATAGTCTGTGATGACAAAGTTCAGATTATAAAGAGAATATTTGGCATTTAGAAAGGTACTTGTGAATTTCAACGTTGACTGGATAATTAACACTAGCAACCAACGTTCGCAGTGTACGGAACTAGGGGCTGAAATCGTCGCCTCAGAACAATTCTCGGCCTCATTTTGGATAATAACAATAATTTACACCGAAACTTCTCTTGTTCAAGTTTGAACGTTAAACGCTACGTATAGCGTATAAAATCAAATGGTACTTCAGAATGTGGTTTATGTATCCCAGAAGACTAAGGTTTAAAAAGGTTCTTCACCGTCATTACCATCATCTTCGTCACGTCTTCATAATCATTTTTGTCATCATCATCATCATTGTCAGTACTTTCTTTCTTTCTTCTCTCTAAGTTGTTGATGTTCATAGATGGTCACTTACCAACATGTGACTCGTCAGCTCAGTTGTCGGTAAGTTGAATAAAATATGAGATTTTTGTTCTTACAAGTTTAGTGACGCTTCTTACTAAAAGCTTATCTAGGCTTGATTCAAAACAGACCATACCAGAAGGTAGGTTTGAAAAATATTGGACGGGAACGCTATCCCGATGTCCCAATTAACGGGCAAGATTTAAACGAAAACACAAAATGAAGTTGGTGTTAAAATGAACTTCGCGTCGTGTATAATAAAACAGTACGGTGTACAATATGTTAGTGGCTAATTAAAAAGCGATCGCAAGGGTACGCTGTGGTTACGAATGTGGCAGTTTTCAGAAATGAAACGACCTTTAATTAAGGCTGTGACGTGTACCGGGGTAGACATGTGTCGGCCACCCTTCTCATTGTCGGTGACGGGGGATCCCCCCTACGCAAAGTTCTCGATTCAGTTTTCATAGACATAGACTCTATGATTACAGACTCAATTTTTCAATTATTTTTTACGAAACATTCGATGTTGAATAGGTTTGTTATCGATATTTTTTTTTTTGCAAAAGCAACATATTTTACAGCGCCGTTTTTTTTAATTTTTTTATTGATTTTACTTAGTTTTAGCTTCTTAGTATTTACGAAAACTAACCAGTACACTCAGTGCACTTAGTTAACATTATATAAAAAGACTGAAGATTTACTGTCGTTTTTACTGTATAAAAAGTGATCTATTAAAAAGATATGAAAAAAAAAACTATTTTTTTTCTTTGCCTTACTTGCTTTTTTAATTTACCTGTCTCAATTTTACACAATCATATTATTAGCCATCGACCTTGTTATCTCTAAATTAAATTATGTTTAAAAATAACTAAGAAAGGTAACAGTATAACGATATAAAGCAAATAATCTAAAATACACATTTTGTTATTTAACTTGAAGTAAAGTTTCTCCGTCTTGTCTAAATAGAATGTTTATAGTTTTATCAAACACTAGTAGAGCCAATGAACTTCGTATCACCTTGGAACATTTGTCCCGTTTTTGTAACATTTCTTATCACTATTGAATTGTAGCATTATATTATATAGCCTATAGCCTTCCTCGGTAAATGGACTATCCAACACAAAAATATTTTTTCAATTCGAACCAGTAGTTCCCGAGATTAGTGCGTTCAAACAATCAAACAAACAAACTCTTCAGCTTTATATTATTAGTATACATTCAATACCTTTATTTAATTCAATCACACTTACGAGGCCATAATAACGATCCTGGCCATAACGATGTGAAGGGAAACCATCGTAGGGGATTAAATTACATAGTGAGTCTGGATATTGTTTGTTGAATTGTACGGGCACAGAAACGCGTGTACCTATTGGTGACACATTGTCGAGTACTAAATATATTATGATTAATTCACAATACTAAATTTCATTTGCTTTTAAGTATTCTTAAATGTAATTATGTGATTGTTTTGCGGGTTCAGCGGATGATATTTTCCAACATAAAAATCTATCGGATTATGAATCTAAATCATCTCTCAGTCGTTCACTCTTGAAAGAGTAGTTAGATGATGAAGCTCTCTGGACACTAAAGCCCATTGCTTGTCTTCAGCGTTACGGAAACACTGAAATAATAATGATGATTTAAAATAATCAAATGTTAGCAGATTTGTCAAAAATAGTAGTGTGACAGATCGTGCCTATATAAATGATTGAGCGGCAGCCGACCACAGACACTTCGCTTCAGACACTTCGCTTCAGACACTTCGCTTCAGACACTTCGCTTCAGACACTTCGCTGCAGACACTTCACTTCAGACACTTCGCTTTTGGCCTTCTCAGAGTGCGGAAGCTCTGCTGGATTGCATAGCGATAATGCATCTCTATATGTGTGCTATCCCGATATCTATTTTGTGAAGTATTTCTATGCAATTAAATAAGTCGATTTTCATATTAAAAAAGGTCACTGATTGTGATTGCTTTCTGTGTTTATTTAAACGTAAATTGTTTTTGATTTATGTAATACTTCAATCCTCAACAGTGGAATAAAACACACATAAACATGAAAACAAACAATAAATAAATAATAATACATTTACTTAAAAAGCGAGCACGCGCTATAAATACACTGCACGATGACGTCACGTGCCAGTAAATATCTGTTCGCTACTATTTTAATTTCTATTCTACAGGCCTGTGTCGTCACAGAAGCCAGAGACACGTCATATTGTTTTAGGAAATTTTGCTACTTGCTTAGTATTAAATAATGTTTAATAGGTTTTAAAACTTTATCAAGTATATAAATCTTTATATATACATACATATATATGTGTGTGTATGTCAGTGCACTCTTGTACAGTTGATTTGATGTAATTGTTTTGTCTCGTAAATTTGAGAATGAGTTAGATACAAAATTTGGGCTGATAGAAAAATATTTACCGTATACGCTAATTAGTTTAATTATTGTATAATATATTATCTTAATCCCACGTAATAATCGAATACATAGATATAATCCTATGTAATAATGATTCGACTAGGTTGTGCATTTCAGTGTTGAGATGCACGTAAGCTAACATCAACTCATGAATATAACACATTAGTATGCATGAAGTCGGTATATCGGGGCATTGTCTGTATGTATTTATTGCATTAACAGTTCTTATGTATCTATGATATCTAGAGACCTACAATCGAAATTGGTCCGTAATAAATTTGTTAAAATGTTATTTTACATCTTATTATCTTTTTTATCTTATCTTTTATATCTTTATTAATATATAAAGCTGAAGAGTTTGTTTGTTTGATTGTTTGACTACTGGACCGATTTGGAAAATTCTTTTACTGTTATATAGTCCATTTATGGAGGAAGGCTATAGGCTATGGAACATCACGTTAAAATGAATAGGAGACGAGCTGTAGCAGTAAAAAATATGGCAAAATCGGCAAAATTTTGAGCTTTCTTTGCGTGCGCTGAGTAAAGGTGAAAGTTACTCAAAAATCATGTATTACAAAATTGTTCCCCTCTAAAAGATCTAAATAAAAGTCCGCGATAGCAT
>DWJN01006757.1:0-10445 GCA_018248895.1 Carystus phorcus | reverse complement strand
CGAATTTGTCGTTGCCAAAATTACAAACGAACTGTCAGCAAGGTGGGTCACGAATCAAATGGTTCGATAGTACATACAAATTTAAAAGGAAGTTTATCATACATAAGTGTATGACTAAGAAGAACTATATTATAATCGAACTGTATATGAAACTCTATAACTACATATTATTATGAGTTTTAATAAGACTGTAGATGAACTATAACAAACGCTGTCACAACTTTCAAAGGTTTAGAACTTATTTTTAATAAACTTAGTAAAGCACATCGTTGAGGGACAACTGCGAATACTATCCTATCTAAAGGTAAATATTTAAGAAATGCTAATAGAGAACTGAGTAGAGTAAACAGAGAATTGTGCAACGAGCATGTTACGTAAACGGGCGGCGCGGTCGATACCCGACGAGCATTGATTGCATTTCAGGATGGCGCGGGCATTCAGTTCGTGAACACAAAGATTTCTTCGTTTTAACTTTATTGTTATTAAAAAGACCTCGCCGTGGAACAATTATTTGTGACAATCATGATATTTATGAATCCCTTTGTTACGCTATTAAATTTACGTTAGAAGACATCTGCTACAGCTTTCATTCGATTCATTCTTTTTTAATGAATAATAGAAACGAATAATACCGCGAACCCGTCGATAATAAAATTAAAATGTATTCCAGTGCGGTCGGTTACAAAAGAGATAAGCTCAAGTACGTAATGATCTAATAGTCGTATAAAATTCTGTTTCGCGTTCGAGAAATCTTGTTTAGAATTGATGCATGCAACTACAGTTTATCGAATTTATGTAAAGTCAAATATCAATCTCGAATCATGGATGTAGTCTCTCAGTAATACATAGATATATTTATAAGGAGGATAAAATAATGGTTTTGCTCAGCTCGAGTCTGTTGTCAAGTGACTCGTAGCGTTTCGGGTGGGGCTTCAGAGCCAGTACTGCCATTGGTACTTTTTCTCTTGCTTTTCCGACAATGCAGCGGTGAGGCTGTTTGTGTTGCTTCTGTCTAAGGGCGGCAGTAACCATTTACCAACACATAGCTTGTCTGGTCATTTGCGTCTCTTAATATATAACCTAATTTTTTACATGATATTTAAATGTAAAAAAATTTAAAAATTATTTATTTAAATTACTAAGTTAATGCGCTTTACCATCCAAGACTACTTTACCACTTATCATCAGGCGGGATTGTAGTCAAGCATTGACTAGTTAACAATAAAAAAAAAAAATGTGTTAGAGATAATGTCATGAACGAGGTCATGACCCCGTAAACAGCGTTAGGGTAACGTCGAAAGGAGGAAGAGGATTTAAATGTGTAAACTGTAAATATTGAATTTTTACAGGATCATCTTCTTAACATCTCTCGCTTATTTCATAGCGATATAATATTCACATATACGTTATAGAGGATAATAATCTATCATGTCGGGGCTGCTACACATTGTGATAATGATTGATTTCCGAAAGTCCAGAGCGCTGCTATAGCAGTGATCATTTCACTGTAAGTGATATTTGACAAGTGAAGAACGTAAATTTTGGGTGGCTTCGTAACGACTATACAACATATCGTAACATGTTAATGTTTTATATGTTAGTAAATTTATGAATACTTTACCAACGTCATTGACGAAACGTGAGTGTTGTACCAAAAAATAACGATCATTTTTACGTCCATGCACTGAAACAGAAATAAGTTATAACAACCAGACGAGCTAGCTGTGAAATTGGAAAACTTTTTTGGGCTCAACGGCTTCATTCGCTACTTTTGAAAGTAAAAGCAATTACTGAGAGTGACATGGTGATCAACAATATTTAACGGGGATTTAGTTATTAAATGAAACAATTCGGTGGTTTGATTAGTTGTCAGTACGTACGAAGTTGATGTTTAACACGAAAGAAAAGAATATAACAGTGTGGTATCAGTATTTGGAATATGAGAGCCTCACACACACATGCATACCGCCAATTTGTATACAAGTTATGTTTATAGATATCTCTTTTCAGGTGTGGCTCTATTTTTCACTATTGCAGAGGTTTAAGCATATTATTATTAATGTTATATTTATCTATATCTATAATAATATATAAAGCTGAAGAGTTTGTTTGTTTGTTTTATTGTTTGAACGGAACTATTGGACCGATTTGAAAAATTATTTTAGTGTAAGATAATTAATATATGGAGGAAAGCTATAGGCTATATAACATCACGCTAAGAGGAATAGGAGATAAGGAGCAATAAAGAATATTGCAAAATCGGCAAAATTACGAGCTTTTGTTGCGTGCGCTGATTAAACGGTGAAAGTTACTCAAAAATCAAGTATAACAATATTGTTTCCCTTTAAAAGTACAAAATAAAAGTCCGCGACAGCACATGTCTAGCTTTTAAGGTTAACGCGCTATAACCATTTTCATGGTTATCATAAAATTGTTTTAAAATAATAATATATAATGTGGCAAAACAACGTTTGCCTGGGGTCAGCTAGTATAATAAAATCGTCAATGGGCAACAGAAAAACCGAATTCAATTAAACGTGCCGCATCAAATATTTTCACTCCGAACTGATACGCATCAAGTAAATGCGCATATTTAGGGAAAACACAAAAACTACCCGTCAGATATCGCTCAAATCGCACAAATCACACCAAATCGCTCAAATCGCGCTTTCTAATGGAAAAATAATCATTCAAATCGGTGTACCGAGTAAAAAGTTATGAAAAAATACAGTCCAATTGAGATCCTGCTCCTTTTTTGTTGGTTAACATATTTGTTAACAATACTTCAAAACCAAGAGAATCTCATCGATGGTAGACCCTGTTGAACAATCAACAAGATTATGGCAATCGGTCCCTCCTGAGATCGGTATAACTCCGATTAATCTCCAACGTACTCATGCCTCGTGTTACAGTATTATGTCCGCTTGGCTACATTTACTATTACGTGGTTTGTCGTTTGTCGGCTAGTTGTAAAAAAGCTATCCATTTAGTCGGTACTACTGTACCTCATACTAGTTTCCCAGTCACCATGATTTCAAAAACACAAATAAAACAGAATATTTTATGTTAATGAAAGAAAATTCTCTTTGATATTAGCAACTCAAGGCGGATCCGGACTTCCTGTTACTAATGCGTCCACGTTATCTTGAATGAAGTCTCCTTTGGTGCATCAATATAAACTCGGCGCTGATCCGTCATAATCCGTGAAAAGCTGACATAGAATTATTAAAAATATATTTAGGAATTTTAGACGTACTATGGAAACTGCTAAATAACTATACACTAGCCCGAAATTCAACCCATGCGTTATATTTATTTAAAAACTATTTAGTAATGTAGTATAATAAGACAAATTTAGTTGTTATAATGGGTTTAACTAAGAACCGATTTCACCTTGACAACACTCATAGTCCCAGACTAGGATTCCGTGTGTCGTGTGTGTTATAAAGAACACAAGGATACATACATATATACCCGGATGGAGAAAAGAATTATTAAATTCATCATCCAAAGTTTTGTATAGCTGGGATATTCTTTAGGCCCCGTCCGACCCATCCATCCATTACACCCCTCTAGTCATGGTAACCATTAATGAAGTGATGGTTAAGTTGATGTTTCTCTTCTCAATTAATGCTTACGATGACTGGTGTTGTTGATTTGCAAGGACAGCAGTAAGTATTTATAATCTTACAGTCAGTGATTTGTTAGCTATTACTATAATGTTCTAGTATATTAACAATTAAGCTAGCACATATTATATATAATATGTGATGTCAAACAGTACTCATATATTATACAACAATTGTACTGTAGTTATACAATAGTTATATAGTATACAGAAGTGTAGATAGTATCCACTTTAACAACCTTTGCAAACTAATCAATCCATAAATATGTAAACCTTGATAGGGACGTAATCTTTATTGGTTATCTTTGAGTGGTTCGTGTACGTAATATTAGAAAAACATACATACATGGAATTGTACTAGGATAACTAAATTACGTTCATTACGCTTGTAATTACGCCTGTCATGTTAAATAATTTGGTCATCAACATAAAACCATAGCAATATTATGAATGGCTAACATTTTCACGGACAGTGCGCACTACAACCGTATTGAATTTGACATTAAAATTTTACATACAAATATGTAGGTACTAAGCTTTCAACCTTGTTATATAGTGATGTAATAATAACTGAATAGACGCCTCTATATTTGCAGGGAAATACACGTGTTGTCGAATCGTAAACAAAATTAAGGTGATACATTGCGAGTATGTGCCACAAAGCCCATGAAACGTTTCTAAAAAGACAAAGCCTTCTTATTCATGGGTTAGTAACTAATTAGGTGGATAAAAATCATTATCCCCATATAGGGGTACCGTTTGTCAGAGCCCAGCGGCCCCCGATCACGAACAATGAAAGTTATCTGATGACGGATGTACATAAGTGGGAGACTGAATCCTGGATTATGTTGTAATAACTCTTCTAGTCTCATTACATAATCGATTTGACATAACAGGATTTTAAAATCTAACGTTGTACCTAAATTTAATAAAACCTCTACCTTGTTTCATAACACTTAATTACATGTTACTGTGTCTAGGGAATTTCGTCCAAACAAATCCTTTACCTAAGGTTCTAATAATGTTTTACACTTCAGTAATTTAAATCGTGTTTATTTCGAGATGGCGTTTTTCTTACAGCCAAAGTGAAACCGAGCAGGAAAATGCTTAACGATCATTTTGTGTTTCTTTCTAGAGTAAATTAGACGGCAACGTCACACTAATTAAGCAAACAGTCCGGTGTTAAGGAGAAAGTACCCCTTTGAACTTCGATAATGATTTAAGAGAAGCAATTTAAAATTTACAGCGTCCAAATGATCCCATTATAGTTCTTGAATAAGATATTTAAGCTTTTAAAGCAATGAATGTTGTAAAATGTAAACTGTTTGCGCAGCAATCCCTGACATTCAACTCAATTATTGTATTTAAGAATATAATGAGATTAATGTTAAACGTAAGAGATACTGTAATGAAACATTTTGTTCTATAATCTGCAAATTTTTGTATAAGGGCGCGCCGTTTCCGCGTGTTGTTACGTCACGCGGATCGATACGGCCAGTAGTCGAAAGCGATCGTGATTCGTGTCCACGAACAAACTCCCTGTGAAATACAATACAGAACGTGTATGAAATTTATTAATGACTGTAATGATAATGAACAAACATGACTTAGCGCATGAGTTTTGGAATTAGAATTTTGAAAATTCATTCATTATCATTTATTTAAATCTCGCTTTGCTTCGCTGCGCACATTTCTCTCGATGAATTACCAAACTGTTTATATATATTTATATATATCCGTTTACAGATTCAAAGAAAAATCTGTGGGAGCCTTATTACAATAATAGCAAATTTAATTTGTATCAAACAAAACTCTGCAAAAACATTTATTTACTTGATAAACTTAAAACTTTATCTGGATACGATCGGCAATTAAACGATAAGACCGATTGTTAGTCTCAATGCCTTTATCTTAATGTATCCAGATATTTTGGTGTACAAGAGAGAGGTTGTTATTGTTAGTAAGCTGATGAAAAGATACACGAGTAACCTTAAAACATTCCGTTATTTCATCGGATGTACGGTACATCAAAATGAGATATTTATTACGAATGAAAATCAAAAGTGTTCATCGTTGATTGCTATTGAGTGCAGATTCCAATAATAATAACTTTATAGCACCAGCAATCTACATCGTTATAATATCATTATAACGCGTAGGTTGCCCACTGCTGGGTTTATAGAATCTCCATATCTCCACCACACTGGCTAAATGGGGAATAACAGATTTAAATTTTAGTGTTGCGTTCTTATACCTAGTATACGTAGGTATATATGGATAGATTAGTTGAAATATAAGCTTCTTAAAAAAATGATTGCGAGTAAAGCTTTGCAGCAAGTAATAATGTATCCATGTCTGTATAAATTCAAATGCCGTATATTTTTGGTCAAAATAATTCTAAAAATAGGTGCATATGTTACCTATATTTTTTACGTAGCATATTTTAATAGAAGTGTTTTTCCATACTTTTTATTTTGATGTTGCCAAAAGCGAAATATGAAGCGTTTTTGATTAGCCTGTAATTTGGAATAGTTGCTATTTTTTAAACGACTTCAAAAAGAGAAGGAGGTTCTCAATTCGTCTATCTGCAGGTTATAACATAATATGCCTGATGATTTTGCAAAACAACTACTATGCTATTAAGTTTCCCCTCGTATAGGACATATCCGTATAGTGATGTATCTCGGCAATAATTGTAAGTAAACGTATAGAGTTTCGGCTTTTATATTAATAGCTCGCCGTATTCTCATTCAATACTAGCGATGCTGACATACGAAACATAAGGAGCTCCGTCTTAATATCTATCATGTTTTAGTGTAATGTGATTTTCTGATATGTTAGAGTAAATAAATATGAAAGTAATTAAATAACCAACCTTAATAGTTTACTGACTTCGTTTAGGTAAAACAATAGTTATGTAGCTGAATCCAAAAAATAATATTCATTTTTTTAATAACAACTGGTCAATGCTTGATTAAAAATATTAATTTATTTAAGCCTTTATATAACTATAACAATTTTACCGTATTTATCGACGAATGTAAAGCACACGAATGCACAAGACAAGGTTTGATATCATAATAAATTGTGTAATGATGTTATGAGCCGATAGTAAGAATTTTAAATTAAACTTTATTTCATTGTTTTAGCGCATTTTAATAACAGCTTGTTATTTTAAAAAAAAAAATTTGATTTAATTTATTCGGGACGAAAAGTAACCTAAAGTCACTCCTGTGATATAAGTTATTTTATAACAAAGTATCATCTGTATCTGTTTAGTCGTTTTCTCGTGATGGCTGCACAGACAGACTTAGTTACCAAATGAAAAAGCCATAGTTTTAACTATAAACAAGGACGATTTCTAGTAATGTGTTGTAAATATTTACGTTATTTTCTCTCATAAATGTTTTTTGTTTCAGGTAAGTAAGCAGCTATTGGAAGATGGATTACTATAAAATAGTAGGTACGGAAATTATTCACAACGTAACATTTCGAAAAATATTCCACATGCGTTATTTAACCAGAGACATTGAAATTATTCAACGACAATTCGAAAGTGTTGTGAAGTTAAAGTTTAGTTTTCATTAGTCGCTCGCCTTTGCAATTGAATTAGAACCGCTGGGTATAGCACTAATGATGATAAAAAGTCATAGACCACATTTAGTATTGTTAAGTTTTGAGAGAACTATACAACAATAGATGGCATTACTATGTTCTTGAATCATGGTATAAGAGTTTTTAACTTGGCTATTATTTGAACATGAAGAATCATAGTGTGTATTGAATCACGCACTTTTTTTTTGACAAATCACTTGTTGTAACTTTATAAAAATTATAGAAAATATATAATTTTATATGATCTTTTTATATTTGGTCTTCCGTCTATGTCTGTTTTTTGATTCATTTATGTAATAAAATTATAGTTGCGGAACGGCAGATATTCTACAACACATGATATATTGTAATCGCCTTCGTATACAGGTTGTGTATACCGAGCTTGATGTCCGTATAAGAAAAATAAATAATCAAATGATTAAAAATAAAAATAAAAAAACTATCGCATTAAATTATTGTGAATCTTAATAATTCCCGAATCCATATGAACACATCAAAAGATTCATCAAAATCGGTTCAATCTTTTAGGAGGAGGTAAGTCATACTTCAATAGAAGAATTATACTCGTATAAATAAAGATATTTCATTTAGAGTAATAATATATGTTTAGTAAATCAACAAATCTAAATTCCAAAATAAGGGCACAATTTAGTGTAACGATTTGTCAGCGTCACAAATGAAATGTTTATGTTTGGATATTAATCAACGTAGCTCTCTGAAGTGGAAATATAAATTATACAGCCACCTACTCCTTACTTGGGCACTGTTTAATTTAAATTACATGGTTTTGTTGCCATTTTTATTGTTGTATTTGTAGATTGGTAGGTATAAAAGTAGTCGTTAACTTCATACCATTCTGCGGGGATTACGTAAACCAAAGTTTATGGCGAATACTTTGACTTTCATTTGTTTAGGCGTCTTGAAAATAAGATGATACCTTGGTTTTTTGTGTTCTTTGCGTGATTGATTATAACATAATCTCACCTAAAAATCCTCTGCTTTTCTCCCTGTCTATCACTCCTTGTCGTTTTTTCTTGCTTCAGATGAGAAAAATCTGATACTTATTATCGTAAAAATATTTTTTCGGACTCGTATTTTCATCATTTCCAAATATAATACTCATTAATCATCCTAATATTTGATCGGTAACTAACTGAATAGAATAATAAAAAATCAATCATTTAAAATAAATCAGCAGCAATTTAAGACTTTTTTGAAGTTGTTAGTTTGTAAATTAGTACAACAATAATTAGCGAAAATATGTACCTATATAGTATATACATTAATGAAATGTATAAAGTACAGACTATAAAATACTTTTTAAAATAAAGAATAATGATTTTCTGATAGTACAATGATAATATTTAGTTCTTGTATTTTTTAAACTGTGCAAACATCAAAAGGCGTGGACAATAGTTCTATATAAATAGTTATAATAACCATTTAATAAACTAAATATTTATAATAAATATTTAAGTGAAATAGCCGTATTTCGGTTTTCAGTATTAACAAAACTAAACGGCTGTCCCTCGATATTCGTTTTTATATTCAATCTGCGGTTGACATCGGATATTAGGTCACAGAAAGCAATATAGCTAACTCGACAAAGCGGCACAAAAGAGGCACAATTCTGATAATTTTTATACCTATACAATATTTTGGTATCAAATGTTTTTTTAACTAGTGTAGTAAATCAAAGATCTCGTTTTTAATACTGTACTATATTTGTTTATAATTCTCAATATGTTTTTATGTGTATATACGAGTACACATGATGAAGACCTTCATAAATCAATGTCATCATACCGGACCACTAGTCTAAGGGCATTGGATCAGATCAGATCAGGACAGAAATTTGAAAGATGAAATTTAATCTCTGTTTTCGTTCTGGGTATATATGAGACGAGATAATAAAGAATGGAGTAAATAACGCAATGATGGCTAATAGAGAAGAATAGAACAAGAGGACATATTTCGCCGACCCTTATATAAAAATATCAACTGGGTCGGAAGGTGATGATAAAGATGATGATGATGGTGGTCTGGGTATGAATGTTCTTGTATTTGTGTAGCATCCATAGCATCCCCGATGCAGGGTATTGTAGTTCTTGGCCATCAATATGATTGGTATCTGTATACATCTTAAATTTGGGTGTAAGACTTCGGTCCTCATTGCGATGACTTGAAATTTCAAAGTGTTGCTGGATCTGACTATTGAGAGAGCTCGTTATGGAAGATTTCTTGTCGTGAAAAGAGAAAGCATTTCCAGGGAGTATTGACTATAAAAGATTTTCCGAGAAGCAAATCAGTTTCTTACTCACTTTTGTTATATGCGTTTGTCAGCTGAGAGTAGATATAGACTATGTTCAGCTTGGGATTTCTAACGGCGTTGCTTCAGAATTAAATTCGACTTGTCAATTGTGTTTAGGATCCTTCATCCACCAGTCAATATTGCTTGGTATTTAGCAGGATTAACAGTGATGCCATACCTTGTAAAAAAATTCGTAATAGCGATTAATTTAAAGACGCTATTAAAGTTATGAGATATATTATTAACAATTCAATAAATACCTCAAAACTTATATTTAGGCCATAATTACTTATAATTAAAATTATATATGTATAGGTCTAAAAATTTACACACATTACCCTGCTTGTGTATATATTTTTTTGTCTACAATCATTATAATTTATGACATTTACCTATGTAATCTTTAAAATCTAAAATTCACTTTCCTTCCCTTCTAGAATCAACGTTGCAATATTTTTAATGTACTTAAGTTACAGAATCCTAGTGCCAGCTATTGGCAACTTACGTAAAAAGGTATCTAATAGTAAAATGCGAAGGAAAAATATTTTTCCTATATCTTGAGATTTCCTCTTAACAACCAGACGGAACGAAATATACTTTAGTATAAGCAGTAATTCTATTCATAGAAATTTAACATTCTTTAATTTGAAAAACATAATAGCGGCCCCTTAAACAAACTTCACCTTGGAGTGACTGGTTAATCAAGGCTCTACTCATTTGTGCAAATTAAGCTTCCTTCACCTTTGAAATCCGAAGCTAAGTCAGGTATTAAATAACATTAATAGTTAAAAACATTACAGCAACCCAAATCTATATCTATACTAATATATAAAGCTGAAGAGTTTGTTTGTTTGATTGTTTGAACAGGCTAATCTCAGGAACTACTGGACC
>DWJN01006756.1:0-10446 GCA_018248895.1 Carystus phorcus | reverse complement strand
CATCCAGGTACCGACCGCGCCCGCAGTTGCTTAACTCTGTCGATCGCATGGGATCGACGCGAGCCGCCGGGCTATGAACGCTTCCGTAAAATAAATATCATAGTACAAATTTAACACTAACTTTATAGATAGGTACTAAATATACATCACACATTTTAAATATTTTTTTATTAACCGCTTATCCCAAGCTCTGAAAACCGAATGTCATCATTTTTCTTTTCTTTCATGTTGCCAGAGTGACATCTTAGTGGAGTTATTCAAATCTATTTTTTATTTTTAAATTACAAAGAACCTTACAGGAGAGACAGGCATTTGAAGGGTAATTTATTCTTAACTTGGTGTTTTTTTACAGGGACTTATAAAACGATCGAATGAAAAAAACTTAGCGACTGATAATGACATACTGTTTTAATAACTTGAGCGGTATGATTTGAGTAAGTGAAAAATTAACTAACCGTGCGACTACATTACTAAGTGAGCGGCTGGAAACACTAAGTAAGCGACTGGCAATACAGAGAGTAGGTAGATTAGGTTAGGTTTTGTATTTCAAGTAACTCAAAATAATGTTTGTAAATTGCTGTTCTGTTGATTTCTAGTCACTTGCAGTCAGTCGCTCACTTAGTAATTCAATCGCTCACTTAGTAATTTAGTCGCTCACTTAAAAATACTATAGCGTAAATTAATTATTATTGTCACTTAAAGCTTTTATTTACAGTCACTCGTTTAAATACTACCCTTTTTTACTTTCCAAAGACGAGCAAACATACATGATGGTAAATAGTCACCGTCACCCATGGATAGCAGCAACACCAAGGCACTGATACGTTGTCGGCCAATAAAAAAGATATAAGAAAGAAAGTGTTGCCAGTTCGATTTGTAGAACAGATAAAATGTTTGTTTTGGGTCGTGGGTAATGTATTATTTGTATTGTCTGCCACCTGCGACACAGAATCCTAGAACGGGGATATATTAGCGTTATTATTTTTCAAACACACAACTTGATTTTATCCTTGTAAAGGTTTTATTTTATACAAAAAAAACTGAATTACCTTAACTACTCAACCATAAGTTTATTTCCTTTTTTGAAAGACTTTTTGCTATAAACGGATGCAATGATGAACACAAGAAAAATTTTTTGTCTATGATTTCGTCTATGCCACAGAATTAGTTCTTTATATAATACTAGCTTTTTCCCGCGGCCTTGATCGCGTTTAAACCGTTAAATAAATATCAAATAGCATTGCCTTCAACCCATTAACAGCCCACTACTGAGCACGGGTCTTTCCTCAACACTGAGGAGGTCTAGAGCATACTCCAGCACGCTGCTCCAGTGCGGATTGGTGGAGAGAGCATTAAATATTTTTTTTTTACTAAAAAATATCATGTCGTTTTTAACACATCTAAGAATAAGTGTTCAAAGTTTCATGATAATTGGTTGAGTAGTTTTGGCGTATAAGCGCAACAAACAAACTTACTTTATATTTTCTTCGTGGGTTTATTTTTTTTATTTTTCACTGAACTGCTCCTAAACTGCTGAACCGACTGCTGATTTTTTTTCTGTTTCAGTGAATTCAAGAATGATGTAGATTCACAACGAAGCGATAGATTTTTTTATTGTAGCAGGTCAAAATCACTACATAACGCAAACATTAATATGGAAAACTTAAAACATTACACAGTAATCATTTATGTAGACATAAAATTAAATCGACAAAAGCTGGTTCTACCCTTGAGTGTTTTCGGACAAAAGTTTTAAAATAGAGGGCACTTTCATTCGTATTTTACATTTTTTAAAATGCTTACTCTTGGAACGAATGAACGAGAAAGTGAATTTAAACACGACATTTAGGCGTCTTATGTCAAATGCCGAGCACCGTTTTGAAAAGACTTCATTAACTGTAACTAACTTCATAGCACAACTGGCATTAAAAAGCAAAACACTATTATACTTTTATAAGTTAACTGTCAAGAACTTTTACGTTTTTTAATATTTTTATGTAGATGCATTACATACAAATCAGCATTGATATACAAATCTTTTTGTTACTTACTGTCACTTTATCTATCGGATAATGCATGATGCAAAAGCACACAAATTTAAATGAGCATGAATATAGTTAATGTCCCATGGGTGTAACTAGAATAATTTTTGTTTCGAAAACTAGATCTGTTATTGCGGAATTACTTATGTACATAGATATTATTTTAGGAGGAATACTGAACGATTTGTGAACGTGTGAGTATATTGTCCATGTCTGGCTTTACTTACATTGATTATTACTTACATTGATTGTTTTTATCGGATTCGTCAAACTTTTACCGTTCCTCCAATACGCGCGAATCCGATAAAAATAATTAATCTAAGTTAAATAATACATGGATAATAATTTAAAGAGGTTATAATATAAGTTTTGTATTGCTTTTGTTAATGTATTGCTATCAATTAATGCTTTTAGTTTACAGCACAGCGAATATTAGTATATTGAAGATAATAAATTTGTTGTTTTTAAAACGCCTAAAATAAATATATAAGATATGTTTGATTCGGGTAAATAGCATCTAGTTTTATGAATTATTGAAGTCATCAATTTAGCTAAATATAAAATACTTTATATACCTGTAAAGATATAATGTTTCCTGATTGAAAAGTGACGAGATAATCTTGAATTCTATTGGTATCGCAGGCTTAAATTTCCTTTGTCTTCTTTGTTTGATCATCTTGATAAAAGATTATCTCGGAAAATCATTTAGGATCGCATTGTATTCCTTAAGATGGGATTTTCATTGCGCACTCCTAATTGACGTTGTACCTAAATGATCGATGTATCAAATTTGACTATTACTCATACTTCCTTCTTGTTTTTCTTATTCTTTACGCCATAATATATTCTTTACGCGAAGCCTTACCATCAAGCAGGTCAAATAGGCCAAACAAGTCATCTTTTATGATACCCTGGTATGTCTGGTCCAATACTGATTCGATTTTAGTTCGGATTCTAGGCCGCCCCAACGGCCACAATAATTTTTATTTAGGGAGTTTAATATTATCGCCATAAACGCCAAAAATTATTTTACGTCATTTAACTTTGTTCAATATAATACGACATGTAATAATATTCATAACATTCCAATTTTATCCTCCATCATCACCGTCCTAATTATTCTCCGCTTTTTTCTTGTAGCAAAATGAATATTCATTGAGAATATACAGGTGTTATGTTGCTCATTTGTCGGTTGTTGGCTTCAACCTATTAATTATAGCCACTGTGAACCACGGATCTCTCCGCATCACTGATGAAGCCTAACAAGTAGCCTTGCTCTCGTGCCGTTGATGGAGAGGTCAAAATGTCAAAACTCAAGAGCCGCCCACAGGTTTTCGATCACTTAACGACTGGTATATAATAATAATTAGAATATAATAAACCGTCAGGGGCTACTGCCCTCCGAAGCACGAAAATGCTTAAGAAATTCCTAAGTCGGCTGTAACGAAACAGAAAAATGTGTTTGTTCAATTCACACACGATACAACTGAGACTTCAGAAAAGAACTACCTTACAACTTTTTGTGCTTTTTTTATCGAATTTTTAGAGAGGAGCTTTCAAATTCAAATTCAGTCGTTTATTTGTATAAGCATAGGTATGTATAAAGATGACAACATTACATTAAGGTACATACAGCCCATTTTGCTTTGCCAGTGTTTGCGTTCGAATATCAGCTCATTATTTAGTTATAGTTTATATTTCGGTAACATTATATAAAATCTAACAATAAAATCAATAATTTAAAGTAATGTAATTGTGATCCAACGTCGCTTTGACAAGTTCGTTTGATCATGAATTATAACATATGTAGTAGTAAATAATTAAAAAATAATAATCTTATACAAATCAAATTCATTCTAGTTAAATTAAATTAACATCAAACATCCAAATTCATCAACCTCATAGCGAAAAGAAATCAATCATCAATCAATGGATAGGCTTTTACTAAGTTAACGTGTCCACCATTTTCGACGTCTACACCACTTACTATCACGTGGGGTTGACGTGGAGCATTAACTTACACTAAATAAAAAAAATCAAGATAATGTGAAAAGTATACTATCACATTCTTTCGTCCTATATATTTGTATTCTGGTCTATATCGAGACGCAATATCCTTTCATGTGTTCAAATCATAACGATTCCAAAGAATCACTTCAGAATCATGAGCAGGTATTATATCGATGCCCTATTTTCCTAATCAAAGCGAAAGCAGAAAGTTGGCAAAAGAGCGTAGGTGGAAGCTAAGGAGAAGCGTGCTAGCATTGTTATAAATATAAATAACTTCGTTACAATTTATTTCTCTTCGTATTTATAAGGTTACAAAGTAAGCGATGTGAAACGTATGTTTAATACTGTTTTAATGGTATTTGATTCGCTCTCTGGCAACGCGCTGGCCCCAAAGGAACAGCGCATTGGGTCACGGTATGCGAGCGCATTTCATGGAACACGGATTTTAATAGATTTTCTTGCGATTTACTTGTGAACCAAGTTTTTACATTAAGGAAATAAATCATTATTATTTTAATTTTATATTGTAATATTAAAAACGTCAGTAGGTATGCGTTTTTTTATCATAAACTATTTATTTATGAAATTTACGCTTAAATTTTGTTACTTATCTAAGTATGTTCACTTTCATTCTGTTTCCATTTTTAAATAATTGTAAATTGGACAGTATTAGTTGTTAACCCTCACTTTATAGTATTTATGGACATCCAGTAATATATAGGTTTTTATTTTACCCTATAATTCAATTGAATTTAGAAATAACAGTTGAGAGCTTATAATTAAAGGTTTTTATAGCAATAGAATCTTTAATTACAGAACAAGGGTAAATAATTATAGCTGACTGTATACTTTTAATTATTGTAACTGCATGTTTCATTTGTGGAAAAAGTACGTTATGGATAGAAGGAAGATAAGAAGGGTAAGGCACAAACAAGGGTATATAGCTATGAATTCTTGACTGCGCAGCAACGACTTTTTTGTCTTAGTATTTTTTGAATGGGAATCACAATAGAATCAATGCCACTTTCATAGAGAATTTGATTTTGCATTTTGAATGTTTTCGCACACCTCCAAGTGTTGTACTATATGCACATTTCCACGTTCATTAAGCATTCAATACCATTGCAAAACTGTTCGTCGGAATATGCTTCGGTATCATATTTTTTCCGAAATTCCTGCTTTGATTTGGCTTGCTACTTTAATGAGAACCTTAAACTAAACATAAGCCAGAAAATATTTTACAATGAGTAAAATATTTGAGATGTTTAACATGCATGCATACATGCATACACTGTATCCTATTTAGTATTTGATTTCTTTTCACATCGCTGACAAATGCGTTAACTATTACAGCATTATGCGATTGAGCAAATTATACTACATTAATTAAAACGCAATCACAATACGTCGAACCAAACTTGCCTCGTCGATTGATTTTATCGCAGCCAAGTTTAAACAGTTCAGACATATTTGAACGGCCCACAAAATATAAACATGTCCAAAGTGTTTACTTAACATAGACACAACGAAAGAGTATAAACATTTTTTCGTATATAGATTGGAAAGTCATTACAACAAGCTTACGCGTAAGCAAACACGTTACTGCGGTTGACTCGCCCAGAATTGAAAATGTTGACCTCCTCTGTTTATTTATGCTTTCGTATGTTTATTTGTTCTGCGCTCGAAGTATTTTTATAAGTGTTCGTTGATTATTGGGGGAATATTGGTTCACAAATATAATACGTAATCGATTTTGATTCGAAAATATGGATTTCAAAAACGGGTAAAATTAATATTCCAAACATTGTTGCTAAAAACTGTTCTTAGTTATATTATAAATTCTGAAATTGATAATCTACTATATTATCGGTGCTTTTGCATTATAAAGAGTTTATTTATTAAATAGTTGCAAGGCTACAGATATTTCATTACATGATAATTATCTGCTTGGCAAACATATTAAGATATCGTCCGTAGCTTCCCAACGGAGATATTCGAGTACTTTCAATAAAAATCAAAATATATTTATTTATTTTAGACCATTTTAGACCTATGTTAAACTTATTCCACCTTATTACAAAATAAGGTCTAAACCACGATTATCAAGTATAGGCTTATCTTTAATACTATACTTTAAGCCAAGGTTTATTTAGTTTAGTTTTTTTGTTTGGTACTGTAGCTAGTCTACGTTTTGTAATAAGGCCGCTTATTTTTAGTGCATATTGTTGATTTTTTTAATGTCATTTAAGGTCATGACGTCATCTACGTATAGAATAAACATAAAAAAATAAATAGTAAAATTCCGTTGCAATATTTCGTAGTTTTTCATTATATTTTTAACAAGATCATTCACAAGGTAGTTTCAACAACATACTTGTGAATGCTGTTAGTCTTCACTTAGATACTCTAGTTAGCCCACTTTTTCTCGCCAGAGGTAGTGTGTTAGGTGCTACTCAACTAACGTTACACCTAATTTTTATTTAAAACCTGCACCAGAAATATCAAGGGAGCTTTATAAAATAAGTACTTTGCGTTTACTGATATTTCAAAATCTGTTGACTCCGAGGTATTAGGTAGACGTAGAAGAAATAATTTGCAGTCATATTTTATTAGATTTCATAATCATATTAAGTGACTAAGCCAACTTCGTTTTGCCTAATAGTTAATGAATAACTGATACAAATTGATATGATTCCTCTATTTCTTAACCGTTTTAAACCGATTTATGTAAAGTCCTTTACAATACAATTCTGAAAACTGCTTTCAAATCGGACAAAGCGTTTCTAAGATTAGCGTGCACACACATACAGACATTATATTACATTCATTACATACAGGTAAAATGAAGAAAAAAACATTATTTTGGGTTCAATTGCGTATAAAAAAGCCCATCACGAATATTTTTTAAATATATTTGCCATGTAAAGACAGCGATCAGTTACAATTTTAATATTATGTACAGAAGAAGACAGAGAGTTTCAGCCAAATCAAGTTAGTCAATTTAAAAATTGGATATTGTTAAAACACATTTCTAAATACCTATATTATAAATCGTATTTCAAAATGTTGTGGAAATACAGCAAGATTAAGTTCGTGTATACTTAGCGTGAAATATACTAGATTTCATTTCGCACCGTGCACTCGTATAACCGCGTACATCACGTTATTACTTATTTAGCCACAGAAATAGCTTCCTACATCACGGTCAGAGCGCAGTGAAACTTTATGTACGTAATTATACTGAGCGCGTATTTTATGTAGCTGAAGAAAGAAAACACGATTCGTTCAAAGAAATCGCCAAGTTGTTCCTTACTTTGTGCGGAAGTTTGACTTGTTTAGATGTTGTTACAACTTTAAGGTTATATTTTTAATAAATATTGTGTCTTTATAAATATAATTCTCTTATATATGTATGTATGTCACTGTACTCCTCCTAAACAATTGAACTGATTTTAAGAATGAAACACAAATGCCCACCGTAAATTTTGAATGAATTAAGGACTTTAAATTTGGTAAACATTTTATTCTTAACTAGTAAGTGAACTGAATAGACTACAAGAATACGGAAAGATAGACCCTCAAATAGAGAACAGAAGTTTAAGCTTGTCATTAAAATTTCTGTCTCGTTAAGTATTCGGGATGATATAATTATCCAGCCCAGGAAGTTCTAACAGCGGGTCGATATGGAGACGATTTTGGCATATCGATCGGTAAGTTTAATGTGTTACTACGTTTGTGTATTTGTATCTAACGAAATATTACAGAGAGTACAAATACACTAGCAAAATACGTTGCCATTAATAATAATATTACAATACCGATACGCTAAACGACTTTTAGTGATATATTTCTATACTTTATTCTTCGTTTTATTCTCGCAGGTCAATGACTGGACATGTTTGTTACGGATATATTGGTAGCAAGTGGGCGTGACACGTGACAGTTGAGAATGAGGTCAGAGGATATAAAGCTAGTTCTGATTCTCAATTTTTTGAAAATATATTGTTTTATGCTTTGCCTACAGCCGGAGATCTAGCGAAGGTTTACAAACAACTCGTGTATAAAGATTTTACTTCCGCATGTTTCCAGCCGCAAAAGTTTGACGGATGATGGATTGACTTTATTTTTTTATAAACGCAATATTTTAATAGAAGATTGTTTGTATATCATGTTAACGATAAAGCGTATAATTCTATTCTTTTATGAATCACCTTTACATTGTGTAAAATATTTTAATATTATTATTACATACATTGACGAGTCAGTGTATAGAGTACGCAGTTTTTTTTATATAAAACGCCTAATTATTTTATAAAATTCCAAAATATACAGACTTGCAGTAACATATAAATATTTCTTCAAGGTTCCATATGGAATGTGAAATTTCAAACGTTTGGATCAACTTATAATTAGGCATAGTTGTTATTCACGTTGCTATGGTAACTGCGAAGTCACAGCGAAGCGTAGGCAAATTTAACTTCTGTACCTAAATCATTATTGCTTTTGGATGTAATAATGTACAACTTCTCTCTATTTTGGCCAAGAATATACTCTTATTGCTTGAAGATTTTAGTTTTGATAGTTTAAAACAAAGATAGAATCTAATATGTCTTACTGAAGTGAGGTTATTATCAAATTTCGTACCTTTAAATTGAAGTTTTATCACAGAATATATTCATATGGTCAACAACTAGTTGGAGAACATCTGGAAGCTAGAAACAACATAAAGATGCGGAATTGCCACTCAATCAAATTAAATACGAGCATTCGATTTACATCTGAAAGTGTTTTGCAAGGAAATCGATAATTCCTATGATTTGTCAATATCTATGGCTTCTTTGAAATGCTCGTAATAAAAGCAGTTATAGGAGAATATTATTTTACAATAACTTGTAGAAGTATTTCTGTTAGTACAATCTTTACTGCCCCACTTTTGGGTTAAGCTGACATATCAAATAGGTGGCTGCTGACGTATTAAAAACGATTATAATTATGTTCAACAGAACTAACCAAGGGGTTTGGTTACTTACAACTTAAAATACACGTGTATTTGTGTAAAATAGGATACTAATAGAACTTACAACAGTACAATACTTTATTGTACAAGTATAATATATATTAGTGTTCAAGCATTAACTTATAATGTGTAAAGAAACTCGCTTTGTTTTTGACTGACAACGTATCTTTGACGTTTTTAGTAATATGTAGCTATGAGTAACAGTACGGTACCTTCAGATAACCTAACTGTTCGTTATTCAGTTTTTCTTAAATCGATCGTAAATTAATACGTAAGGTATTATAAAAAAAAACATTTATTAACCAATTTCAAATTAGATAGAGGTTCTCAATTTGACTGTATTTTTACGTGTATTACTTTATAACAACTGGTGTACCCATTTTAATAATTCTTTGCTTCGAAAGCTTCCCGTGTCTCCTATGTTATCCCTAATAATGCACATTTGATGCGTATGACTTCGGAATCGGAGTATTTAATTTTTTATTTATTTATTTATTTAAACTTAATTGCACCTTACAGATTAGGATACAAAAGCCGGATTTAATGCTAAAAGCATTCTCTGCCAGTCAACCTTTGGGCAGTGGGACTATATTAATTCGTTAATTAATTCGTCGTATTTAGAAGTCAGTTTTTTATTCACTCACAAAGCTATTACTTTTTTATCTCAGTTCCTGACGTTTCAGTGCATAGTGATATACCGCATGTAGTAGTAACTATTTACTACGTGACCCACCTGTTTATTTGCCACCTGCTAGTAATCAAACAGAAATTGCCTAATTACTTCGCTGTCACATCATGGCAACAAAAAGGGTTCTTTTGCCGGTCTGTTTGCCCTCAACATTATAATTCATAACGTAAATATTTAGAAAAGGCTTACGCAGTGATGGCGATAAACAATGGAATTAAAAATGTTGGCCATTACAGTTTGTATCTCCTAATGCTTTATATGAATAATTCAAATGTAAATGTAATGTAATCTAACCCTTGAAAATTAATTTGAAACACAAAAATACACTGAATTAATTTTCAACTGAAACAAATAATATGATTCGGTAGATGTAAATTTGTAAATAATTTAAATGTAACAAAGATGATTGTTTATGAACATTAATAATGTCTCAATTAATCCGAGTTCACGTAAATATTTTGTTTTGAACTTATTTAGTACTACATGATCCAGCAAACTTTGTTTTGTCACATAAATTATTATATTAGAACTATTTTGATAACCATAAAAATGGTTATTGTGGGGTAAACTTTGAAGCTAGACATACGCTGTCGCGGACTTTTAGAGGGGAATAATATTGTAGTACATGATTTTTAGTAACTTTCACCGTTTACTCAGCGCACGCAAGGAAAGCTCAAAATTTTGCCGAT
>DWJN01006755.1:0-10447 GCA_018248895.1 Carystus phorcus | reverse complement strand
TTTCTGCAACCCAATTGACGTTTGACAATAGATTTGACAGTGAATTTCTTAATTTTTTCATTGATCAGCCTTTCAGACCTCGGCCGTTACTCCACCATCTGTTAAAACTTTATGGAACTAAAATAATTTGCAATTAGTCAATTTTGTCAATTAATTATCTTACACCACTATCTGTCAAAATCCTATACTAAACAAATAATTTGCAATAAAATAATTTTACGACTATAAATTGAGATGTAACCTATCCTATCTTTTAATTTGGATCAAACTCGACACAGTGTACTAAATTTGATTAAAATCGGCTAAGTAGTTTAGGAATCCATAGCGGCCAAACACCGTGACACGTACTTTATATATATTAAGAATGTCTTTATTACTTTAGGTTATAATTGTGATAAATTAAAAATGAACTGTTGCAGAACAGATATTTTATTAGCAGCGCAGGTGGTAGACAGGATAAATTAAAATGTCGGGTCGACGCAGGCTCGCGCCCGGAAGGTGTTGGCAGCTGTTTCGAACATCGTGTTATTTATTGCCGACCGTTTCCCTATTATATCGGAATTATTGATAGAACTAACAATTGATATTTCACTTGTACTCGTAATTCAGCACGATTTGTATTGAACACAAATTTTAAGAAAAATATCATTTTAATCAGACTTTTAACGATAAACTATTCTAGCGTAAACCTTTGTTTAGCGTAAACCAACATTGTTGTTATATATTTGTACGAAAAAGTATAAAATGAACAATGCGCAATCAACATGGGCAGTTCCATTAAATAAAATGTATTTATTTATTCATTAAAAAATTTAATTAAAATAAAAAACACTTTTTACCAATGTCGTACTGATTTATGGGGTGCAATTAATGGATTGGATTTAGTTTTATTTTATTTGTAGTATTGACATTTACCTGCTATTAGACTTACTAATTTAAAATGGAAAAATTATCTTTTAATAAAATAAAAAGAGCAAAACCTTCATGTTATTCTATTTTTCATAATTAAGGATAACGTAATACTGATTTTGATAGCTTACAGATCACAATGCGCTTTTACAGTAAGTAGTTGTGTTCCAGAATTGAAGTAGAGAATTACTGATATACATATTAATAACATTATACATATAGCTCCATTTAAGGATTTCCTGCGTGATGGGTGCTATGGACAACACAGAAAGACAATGTCTAGACCGAGACCAGAAAACTTTATTCGCTGGGAATCGAAGCCAGGACCCTTCGAACAGCGGTTGGCATGGTAACCCTTCAGTATTATGCCTACTTCATTAAATACTTATTCAACATACAGTCCATTCGAGATTTGGATATAATAAAAACTTGTAAGAGCTGTCACATAAAATAAAAGAGTAAAGATTGAGAATATCGTATCTATTTTTACAAAAACCCAACCCCATCAAACAAAGCTTTTAAAATACAAAAACATTTGGGTCGTCAACATGCAGTAAAAGTAAAAAAATAATAAAAGGCTTTTTTAATAAAATTAGCAGTAACGCGCTTTAATTGTAATAAATTGTTTCAGGGATATAGTAATTAAAATCTACATCTTTGTTCTAAGAAGAATACCCGAATTAAAATTAATGTAAGTTAGTTTGCTACGCTTTTACCCCAAAACTACTCATTAAACTTTAGGCACATATTCTCAGAGGTATTAAAAAGGACATACGATACTTTTTATTAAAAAAATATAATGATTTTTGATATTTATTTAAAGTCAAAAGTCAAAGTCTATTTATTTCGTCCTGATAACTTACAGCTCACTTAACGAACATCAAAAACGTCTACAAACAACAACCTCAGTAACATTTTACATATTTTATAAAACACAAAATATATTGTTAATAAAATCACTAATCTAGTGATCTAGTATTCAGTAGCTGATCATATAGAAATACCTAATGTCTCGATAGACAAAACCTATCTTATCATCGGCTTTATAAAAAAAACACGAGAAAATACATACAAAACAAAGCGAGAGGAAAGAACCGCCTTTTGTTTTATTTTTATTTTTACTTTTATTTAAGGGCTTCAACACGAGTGAGTATAAGCTAGTAATTAATAAAAATTCTTTATTAAAAGTATAGTTATTTGGTTTAAATAAATAGGCAAGTAATTAGTATAGCATTTCCCGTACGTCTAGCCGTATTAATGGGAGCTGCTTGTTACTGTCACGATGTGAGAAGCCATTCAAACAGTAATTAACACTGGTGGTAGTTCCGTGACTTTCGACATAGTTCGCGGAGTTTTATATGGATGCCTACAATCCATTAGTGCAAGGCACGGGGCGGACTTCTAAAAGCCTGGTTCTGTCGTGGCAATACGGATTTGAGGGTGTATAAAATTGGTGGCCTTAAGTATCTCGTTTTTAACAACCTATATTACTTATACCTGAACTGTTTGACGGTGGTTTGTTAAAGGTATATCTTAATATGTACGCGTCATTTGTCTGCGATGGACTCCTAAACTACTTAACCGATTTTAATCAAATTTCAGTATCTAAAATTATATAATTTTCTTACTTACAGAACAAATAAGTTTATAGTTGTGTTTATTTAGAAGGTTGTTGAATATATTGTGGTTTATATTCTATCCCATTTGAAACATTTCGCGACCGGATATTTCTTGCAACACATTTAAAAATCGAAGATTTATTTTCTTTCTGACTACTATGTCTGTATTAAGTTAAATACACAATAAGTGTACGCCTAAAAAAAGTTGAAAATATGTGTAGAGGAAAAATAGAATTAAACAGCAAGTAGCTTTATTGCTAAAAGGCATCTTCAGAATTGTATCTAATTTATTCAATAACAAGGGGTTACAACATCTAATGCTTCAACTCTCAAAACTCAAACCATTTATGTCATAAAAGTATGTAGAAATATATGTACTTATGAACGTCAAATATTTTGCATCTACCACCATTTCGCAAAAGTGTTTTATAAAGAGACGAAGAAACTGCGACGTAATCTTAAAGAAGTCATAAATTATCTTATCTTATTTAGGTGATCGAATCGTTTTCTTCGACATCTTATTTAGATACTTGGATCAGTAACCAAGGTGGGATCTTTCAATTTTAGCTAAGTCGATCGCTTTAGATCTTTAAGCTAAGCTCAGCCATTTCATGGTATTTCATTGCGAGATAAGGCACGTAAAAGTGAAAAATGTACGTAAACAAGTCACACATGTAACTCGGAGAGTATAAGAAGTAAAGTGGTATTATAAAAGAGAAGCAATATTATCTGAAGATTTAACAAATGAATGGGGGAAGAATAGCCTTGAAAGGTGTTCCTTATATAAAAAGCAACTTAGCATGAACTATTAAAGAGGACCTGTAGAAAATCGCAAGAAGCAGGTCCGGAGCACACACAACCAGTTGAAGCTAAATTATCCAACCCAGCAGTGTGCATGACAAATTTGTGAAATATATCTTCTTATATTATTTTACTATATATATACTTTTTATCATGTACGTTGTATAATAAATCAACGCAGGTCAAGTTATTACGATATTTTTTTAGATTCTCTTATTTTTATTATTGAACTCCGATTGTATAACTTAGTCGTACACTTGGCCTGTTTTTACTTCCCCCGAGTCCCTTGGCAAGATGACAAACATGTGCCATTGCCCTAAATAGAGCCAACTCAGAAATATCAAGCAACGCCTACAATAATAGAAAATGCGCATTTCAATCCGCCTTCCTTTTTATTACCATTCTTTATGAATGGACTGTCACTGTTTCTTGTTTGTTATATGGAAGCTATTCTTATAATAGAACAGAATATGAATTGAAATTCGAAACATTAATACAGATCGTGTCGTTTAATAACTGATTAAATTATTTAATCTCTTTTTAATGCCAAAAACATACTGTCCGAGTCAATTTTGTAGTTGTGAGAAAACAACGCAAACAGTATAAAAAGAATAATATTAAGAAGTATTATGATGTCCTCGAGTAGTCTCTGAATAAAATAATATAATATAAAAATTATACTGTACGCTACGCATCGGAATGGTAAAAAAACGTGTATATTTGTGAATATTATTATCATACATTAGAGGGAGAAATAGTCATTATAGGAATACGTGACTGTCTGTTACAAGCCCCATTTGCTTCACAGGTGCTCGAATATGACAATTTTATTTATTTATTTAAATCACCTCTTAAAGTAAGAAAAGGACTCTTAAAGTAAGAAACAAAGATTATAACTTAATGCCTAATGTCTAATGTTGTATTATATGTATTGTATATATGTATATGTATATTATGTGTTAACATAATAATTATAACTAATGCAAATAATGCTATACGATATTTAATGGATTTTAAATCGAAATAAATTTATTCGTCCGCTAAACGGACTATACAAGGGATAAGTAAATATATTAAACATAAAGCAATCAATAAAAAATTCAAACTTTAAAAAGAATAAATAAAAGTAAATTAACATAAAAAAAATACAGGTTAGTTAATGTTTTTTTGCACAATCATTAAAAAAATATATAATTATACACTTTAGTGGATGAATAATTTATTTTATTATTTTATTACATACATATATACTACATAGCTACAGTCATTTTAAACACGGTGACATTGGCCGTGAGTGTAGACTATACATATGTATATTTTTTTAGAAGATATGGAAGAATTCAAAAGTATGTCTCCTGCCTCATAGTCGTTTTTTTTCATCATAGCCCGTAATAATTTACATGCAAAAAACTTCAAAAAAAAACGAATGTGTAGAATTCTATGCATTGACCTACTTTGAAATTACTAAGTAATGTGTATTCAGAAAAATATTATGTATTTATGTCCTTTTGATACTGAAATACAACCATCGTCCATTTTTCATTTGCATTCAAATTCAACAAAGTATTCATCAATTTTATTCATCATAAAGTTTTCGGTCTCTTTAAAAACCTAAGGTTTAATTTTGTCGATAAAATTTACGTTAGAAATATCTTCATCGATCGCCTCTGTATACTACTTGTATTAATCTTTGAGTATATCGATGGTCCAGTGTAAAATATCTTCGTCACCCAGTGCTCGCGACAAAGGCTGATAGGTGCTCAATTTCCCCTCAAAGCTTTTGCGTAGTTTTCCTTTAGTAAAGCCGTGCCTTTAATCTTCTCTATAACAGGTCATCAATTTTGTTTTGTTATTGTATCCAAGGTGGTAAAGCAATATACTTTATTGACACTGTTAAACGATGTAAGCCTTCGTAATATATCGATTTTATTGTCAGTTGGTTAAAGCACCAAGAGACTTATTAGGCCCAGTAGTCAACAATAGCACCTTAACAATTGGTTCAATACTACTCTACGCGTCAGCATTTACTGCCCATTTAGGAAACACGTAATATATATACATAATATTGTTATAACTCTTAGACTCATAATTTTATTATATTAACCGCCAGTTTCTGAAAGGCTTGTCAAAATTTCGTTCATATAACACGCATATTGAAGCGCTCATAGCCCGGCGGCTTGCGTCGATCCTATGCGATCGACTGAGTTAAGCAACTGCGGGCGCGGTCGGTACCTGGATGGGTGACCGCTATTGGCAAAAATTTCTTGAGCGTTTCCGTGCTTCGGAGGGCACGTTAAGCCGTCGGTCCCGGTTGCTTCATATTATTCATCGTAGCAGTCGTCAAGCCATGTCGGATGCCTTCGGGAGGTTTAGAAACATCCGACACTTGGGTTGACAACTAACCCCTCCGCTAATCCGCATTGGAGCAGCGTGGTGGAGTATGCTCTAAACCTCCTCAGTGTTGGAGAGAGACCCATTCTCAGTAGTGCCATTAATAGTTTGAAGGCAAGCTTGTATAGCAAAATAGAATCGTTCATTTTGCTATACAAGCATTCTGTAAACTCAAATCTTTTTCTGTATTTTAAGTAAGCATACAATAAAACCATTATGTTCGAAAATTTTAAATGTTAATACTTGCTCAGTACATATCATAGCTGAACCTAAGCAGGCCATCTAGGTAGGGTATTTATGATAAAGGTCTTTAATTATATGCTTATTATGAAACTTATATAAATAACACGTGAAATACTATATGTATAACCAGTTTCACAGTTGAGAGAAACGTTGAATCTATCAGATTACTGATTGCTGTATGAAATAATAGGTCCAATTAAACTAGCATAATTAAATGCTTACTTATTTTTATCATAAATTAGTTTAGTGAGTATAAAATAAGGTTAGTTATTATCATAGTTTTTAACCGACTTGAAAGAAAAGAAAAGGTTCTCAATTCGACTAAATTTTTCTATTTTTGTTACGTCATAACTTTTACTGGATGCACCAATTTCGATGATCATTTTTCTATTTAAAAACTAATGCATGTCAAATGTCCCATTTTGATTTAGACGACATCTGACAGTTTTTTTAACACCTACTTCAGCTTTTCCAAAGTCCACTCAGGGTTGACTGGAGGATAATGCCATTAGGCATTTAGTTATACCCTTTGTTCCTTATTTTAAGAGGTAATATGAATAAATAAATAAACAGTTTTATAGTTATTACTAATAATGCGCATTTACTTGATGCACATGACTTTGCAAATTGGAATCTATACTTCTATACTAATAATATAAAGCTGAAGAGTTTGTTTGTGTGTTTGATTGTTTAAACGCGCTAATCTCAGAAACTACTGAACCGGTTTAACAATTCTTTTAGTGTAAGATAGTCCAGTAATCGAGAAAGGCTATATAACATCACGCTAAGATTAATAGGAGAGGAGCAGCAATAAATAATATTGTGAAAACGGCAAAATTTAGAGCTTTCCTTGTGGGCGCTAGTAAACGGTGAAAATTACTCAAAAATCATGCATTACAAAATTGATCCCCTGTAAAAGTTTCAAATAAAAGTCCGTGACAGCATATGTTTAGGTTTTAAGGTTAACCCACTATAACCATTTTTATAGTTATCAAAATAGTTCTAAAATAATACATTATTTGCGAAGGAGTTGTAATAAACTTGATATTAATCCTTATCCAAATGAATAAGGAAATATCACAGGTACTTATTTTTTAACATAATCGCCATTGACATTATTTGATTTCAACCAATATGAAATAATTTATATGGCAATACAATGTTTGCCGGCTCACCTAGTATTTAATATAAAACGATTATTTCTCGTAACGAATTAACATGCCATGTTACGTTCCAGAAAAGGATAATTATGTAAATTTCAATTCATTTAAAATCTCCGCTCCCCCAAATAAAAATACTTGAGCTTCATTCAAAAAGGTCTTATTTATGGAAAAAGTTTGCACAAGGCACGGCGAACCTTTTATATCTCATTTTAGTCTGGGTAATAGGTCGGCGCAACAGGCTTTAGGGTGCGATGTAGGAATATACCTAGATATAGAACATAACGTTACTTAGAAACTGGAAAGGTCACGTCGTTCTACAGTGTGACTAAGTTTCAAACTATCTAAACATTGGATAATCAGAATGACTAATTGCTTTGCCAAACTAGTAGGTATATGTATAATAATGATCGCTTTGCTAATGAACAAAAGAAAGAACCGCCTACAATTAATAAACCTAAAAAGTAACCTTTACGTCGTATTAAAATGAAGTCATATGCATCAAGTAATTGCGCAATATTGGGGATAATTCAAAAAAACCATAAACAAAATACAGTATAATTGAAACCTCCTTTTTATCGATTAAAAATAAAACGTAATAATTAATGTCTGAACAAAAGATATTTAAGTAAAAACTATTAATGATGGAATATCCCATAATGATTTTTATACTTTTTTGTGTTTGTCTGTGCCTTTATTTCCGTTAACCTCAGAAAAAGATTTCTGCAGAGTAAACAAATGACACTCTGGTTCTCACACAGTGAACTTATTTTTGAGTAGTTGGTTTTTATTAATCCCATTTATACATGCCCATACTCGTATTATCAAAACTTTGCAATGTTGGCAATGTGTGTTTGTTATAATTTGCTATACTATTGCCTAACTTACTAGGAAAATTTTGGCTGTACCTCTCCTACCTCGTCTGAAAACCAAAAGTCACTGCTAGACAATAAGACAATTAACCACTCCCATCTTGGCTGATTGTTAACTTACCAGCCTTGATGCCATATGACAAGAATGAATTTGAATTATCAATATTTTTCTCATTTATAACTTTTCAGGTTTGCTAACGTAGAAGCATAATAAGTAAATAGTGAGTAGTGCTAAGTAAGTTTACTTACTCCTAAATTTCATTATTACGTAACGTTGAATAGGATTGTCAAGTTGCCCTTAACTTATTATAGTTAAAAAATAGAATCCAAGCTTGTCAATTCAGCATTTCTACAATAAAAGGAAACTAAAACAAGCTCGTACGATTCAATTATATTGTAGAAGTATTATCTACTGATAAATTCGCTACTTCACCGACACGTACATTTCCAACGTAATAGGTATAATCTTTACCCGTATTCGATAACTTTTTGCGATAAAAACCGAGTGAAAATCGATTATTGTGGTGCGAAAAACGCGGTGCGTGAGGAGTTCGCATTAGGTACATGAGGCGTTAATATTTGTTTTGCAATCCATTTAAATATTCTTTTAAGTTGTAATATGTTTCAAAAACTCGTTATAAAACTGTCTGGATAATATTATTATATTTCATTTATGAAATTCCGGTTACGTATGAGGACTCGCGAAAGAATTTAAATTTTAAATACATTCAAATAATCCATTCATGAAAATAATATAAAATAGTTTACATTAAAGTTAGTGAATTTCGCATCGATGTTATCCTGCAATATAACAAAAAAGTTTCAGTTTGATCAAATTGTGAAACAAAAATTATTCTCCAATCCACTTACATGTAGTTTTTTTTATCAAAATGAGGGCCAACCTATAGAAGGAATTCAGTGTGATATACACGACAAGAAGAATTACATACATAAAGATAAAAGCTTCAGGCTGATTTAATTACAAGAAAATCATAACCCGAGGTTACTCTGCACGACGTAGATTCTATACTTCAAAGTTATCTATGAATTGTTTTCGAAATTTGAATGTTTAAAAACATTTGCGCGAAGAGTATTCGAAATTGTTTTATGGTAAGCGGTTCGACGGTCAACAGGGAGCAGATTCCCGGCACTCGCATTCACCGTCCGACCGTCTCCGGTTGCGCACGTCGCATCGTTCGCCGCTCATATCCCGATAGCACCGATTGTTTATCGTTGACTGAAATAATTATTATGTGTTAAGTGTACATCAAAATTGAAATATGAAAGGCAGACACCAATTCCGACGGCGCTTCAGCCTGCAGCCATCGTTTATGAAAGAAGAACACGAGGATGAAAGGAGGCCCCACAGGTGATCTTTTACTATATCCAATCTAATAACAATAGCGATTGTTCTAGATTAGATTTTCGGTCTTATGGAGAGAGTATTAGAGTCATAATTCTGTAGCGCGGAATAATATTTTTCAAGTAAACAGTTGTTAGACTGCAGTTATTCGAAATTAATGGTGATGATAATGTATGTTATGGCGTTGAGTCGTAGCGTAGAGTCGTAACGTCGTAGCGTCGTAGCAATGTCTACGAGGCACAGTGGTCGTGCAAACTTCCAGACTAACTTTTTATTGTTTGGTTCGTCTAGCCGCATTCGTTTAATTAAATTCCTAGTTGATTTACTAATCTAAAACTAAATTAATTTAAATCTTTCGCATCTGCTACAGAGTTAATTTGCTATCAGAAACACTTAATTACCTAGATACTAAAATTATCTTGTATTAAGCCTTGGTTACAGATTAACTTTTTTTACAAAAATAAGAAATATACAGGCGGTCCCATTAAATGTGAAATCAGACCATTTTTATAAGATCGCATTTGTAAAGAGTTACAAACACGTTTCTACTCTTGACGATGCATGATATTAACGTCTGGTTTGTACACACAAATACATACAGCTAGCTAGGATTCGCTTTTTATTGTAATAAAAAAGTAATTTTAGATAACTATAATATAAAGAAAAGCCATTCTCAGCAAACGGAATCACTCATTCATCATTGAATGAAAATTAACCTAAGTTATGTATATTGATAAATTTATATTTACAGTTTTGCTTATAAGTAAATATATTTTTAATATAAGAAAGAAGATTCCAATATTCAGAAGCATTATAGAAACTCTTTGAACCGATGTTGTTACTAACGGCTGGGAAAACAATTTTCTGGAATTAGCCATCGACTTCTGCGATTCTTTTCATAATGTCTGAACTCATCAAACAGATTTTACATATTTTGCAATTTTAATACTGTATTTTGTGGTTAAGTTTGATGTATTCCAAATCATTTGATTGTTTTCGTTAAAAGTATAAACATTACAAAAAAAAGGTCTAAACCACGATTATCAAGTATAGGTTTATCTTTCATACTATACTTTAAGCCAAGGTTTA
>DWJN01006754.1:0-10448 GCA_018248895.1 Carystus phorcus | reverse complement strand
GTACATATCAGCTGTTAATTTTCTTTATTCAATATACCTATCCTTCCACGGCCTAAACGTTTTCTTCTCCATCCATAGTTAGGTACGCTAATTTCGACCCCAATTTTATATCAATTAACCGGGGAATAAAACTCGACGTAACAGCAAAATACAAAAGTAAAACTCTTAGTTGAGCTGAAGTGTAGTTTTAGAAAAGTACGGATCGAATTGTAAATCCCTTTTCGAGATCAATATTATACCATCAGTTTGTCCAAAAGTGAGGATAAGATATCCTCGCTCCGATTAAATGCCCTTATAATTCTCGCGTGGGCTAAAAGCGCTGGTCGGCAGTACGGGGGCGGTGGACTTATATGTATATGAACATTAATTCAAAGAAATTGTGGTAAACAAGAATAGTTAGAGGAATAGCTTAATATATAAGCTTGGTTTTTTAATGTTCATCTTATTTCAGACTAAGAAAGACAAGCGTGGTATTTTCTGAACTGAGACATTGTAATGGCAGTTTTAAGATAACCAGAGTGGTAATAAAAAAATGTCGTAGACTGAATATGAAACATTAATTAAAAAAAAGAGGTTCTAAAACAAACATTTAATTTTTAATATCTGTCCCGGGTATAGAACCTATTACTAGCGGAGTGGTAGTAGCCACTACAAACTAAATATTTGTAAGTTAGATTAAGTTAGTCGTAGAACTGTTTTAAACTGTGCATTCAACAATTAGCAATGGCAAGGAAATAGGGAGCGGATAACTTGAAGAAACTCAATTTCCTCTCAATTAAGTATTATCTGTCACTTAAAGTTGAACAAGTTCGAAATTCGAAGTTGCCGGGAACTGGAACGCCAGGTACAGATAATAATTACCTCTGAAACTAGTGCAATATTTTGCGCTAATTGCCGCATGAGTCACTAATTGTACCAGAAAGAATATACAATTTACATTTTATTTAATAATTTTTAATTAATTATTATATTCTCTAATTTGCAGACTATCGTTAAGGGCACGTGACTTTTTACGTATTAAGATCGTCGTTCTTCGACCTTATTCTGATTAGAAAAAAATAAAAATCTTAATTAATTTTACTCAGTGTTAACTGATACACTATCAGATACACTTGACTCTAAAGTCAAAGTAGAATCTAAATTAACTTATTGAATAAACTTATAATGCGGTGACGTGATTTTTACAGTTTGGTAAATTACGCTATTGTAAGCAACTTTTACCTTCGTTCTAAGCATTTGACTGTTTAATACAAGCAATTTACAATTACAATTACAATTTAAAAAATAGCACCAGTAATCTGTTTACCTAGTGAAAGAGTCAGAGCTAAGAAAACTCAATTGATTTAATTAGAACTAGGTTCTGCTTTTCTAATCATTGACGTTTTGCTGTTAGGGTAAAGCTAGTTTTGCGAAACTATTGCCCGCGTCCGTGGCGTTTCTATGGCCGTTGGCTATGTTTTTCTGCGAGTTTGTGTTTTCTACGATTAACGCGATTTTGGTTACCACTACTGGCGCGATTCGTGTACGTGTGATATTTGCTGGTTTAGCCGTAAAACCAGTTGATACGGTTTCTGCCGCTACTGATGACTATTTCACTGACTTCTCCTTCAACTAATTTAAAAAAGATGGAATCATTACAAAGTAAAGTTTGATTCTAGATACACCGTTAATCATGATTAATTTTTAAAGAATTATGAACTGAAGAATCAATGAATTACTGTCTGTGTCTTATTTCATACTGCTGTGTCTTATTCATCGTATAATTACCCTTTACATATCAATTATTATTAAACTTCCATTTGTTCACAAATATGTAAGCCATTTGTGCTGATCTTAAAACGCTGATGCTACGAATATTTGGGTAAATTTTGGTTATTTACCTGGTATTTGAATCTTAGCCTCGCAAATGTTTTTTGTACTAAATGATTAAGATGACTATCATTCTCATTATAATCTCGTAATTAAAATGTTGTTTGTTAGCCGCACTCCGACCACTTCAACAGGACAGTAACGGTATGCGGCACAAAAACTATAAAAACGATATCCATAAAGGCATTTCTTTTGACACGGGTTTTCTTTCTGCGAAGTGTCCGTATCAGTTACAATGTTGCAAACCACTAATAAAGTCTTTGGACGGACAACTGTGACAAGCCCATTTAACTGGTTCCTGTGACTAGAATTGTTTATTTATTTTAGTTTTTAAAGACCTAAATAGTTTCCACATGGAGAAACTTTACTTTGTAGTTTCAGTTTGTAGGTGTTAGCTATATGTATTGACTATAGTTTTGTATATGACAACTTTACGTTCAACTCATCTACCGAGCTTATTTTTCGTTTTACAAGATTACAAATACATTATTTTTTCCCAATTCTATCTTGAATTTAGTGATTACCAATTGAATCATAAACTTAAATTAAAATTCACATCATTTTATTAATTTCATGTATAACTAGATGATACTAGAAAGATGAACTAGATGATAGAGAACTATTTTTATAACCATAACAATTGTTATAGTGGGTTAACCTTAAAAGCTAGACATATGCTATCGCGGACTTTTATATAGATCTTTTAGAGGGGAACAATATTGTACTGCATGATTTTTGAGTAACTTTCACCGTTTACTCAGCGCACGCATGGAAAACTCAAAATTTTGCCGTTTTCACAATATTTTTTATCGCTATTCCTCTCCTATTCATCTTAGCGTGATGTTCTATATTCTATAGCCTTCCTCTATAAATGGACTATTTTATACCAAAAGAATTTTTTAAATCGGTCCAGTAGTTCCTGAGATTAGCCCGTTCAAACAATCAAACAAACAAACTCTTCAGCTTTATATATTAGTATAATATATAGAAAAAGATTGTCAGATGCTATCATCTCTATTTATCCATTTTCAAGAGAGAACAGAACTGAAACATAATTCTTGTTTATAAATGATTGTCATGTTTTATGACATAGAATTTAGAAAAGAAATTACCATATTATAGGAATAAAAACTAAAACCATAAAAGGAAAACTAAGTATTTTATCTAATCTAAACCAGGATGTAGACCATATCGATTTCATTAAGACAATCATCGTTAACCAAAACATCTAGACAAAACAAAAGCATAAAACGTACATTATAGCTTTCCAAGATTAACGACACAAAGTGGTCGAGTTACAAATAAAAGACAAAAGAGCAAAGATTTAAATAAACCTTTTAGACAATCGTAAAAGCTACTTTTAGTCAGCCTTTGCATGCTCGCATAATTAAAAAGCATATTCCACAAAAGGTCAAGAACGAACGAGACATGTGTTGGCATTTAAAAGCGGACTTTGATGTACTTTTTTGTCTACTGTTATAACGAAAACGCTAGATATATATAAACATCACAATTATAATCAATAAATACAAGAAACCAAGGGAATATAATTAAAACCGTGATATCACCCAAATTGTGACGACCCATAATGGTAATATTAACAATTTTATATCTTAGATTAATACAATATTTCAATTCCTTAAAATTAAGCCATATTACTTTGTTCTCTTTTACCTTAACATAAATACAATAATACTTGTTGACATAATAACATTAAATAAGGTTGATATATTTGTGTAAATGCAAGTAAAAATAGAACAAGTTATGGATCTTAAAAGTAATAGGTTTCACCTAACAGCGAGTTGAACTAAGCAATAGCATAATGCCATGAAAAGTCAAGACGATGTTTGTACCGGATTTTAAATAATTATTATACTTAACTTTTATATGTATTAAATAAATTAATAGAACTTAAGGCAAAGTACTAAGCAATCCTCGAAAGCATCTAACGATTTTTCTGATTGATACTTTAAAGATACTCGATAGTTGTATCATTTCTTCGGATAACCAAAGAATCCCTCATAATCCGAACCAATGACTTGTGCCTATGAGAAATGTTCGACTGAGATAGCAACTAGGGATCAATCGGTAGCTGGATGGGTGAACGATAGGAGCAAATTGACTTGAGCACTTCCGTACTTCGGGGAGTATCTCATGCCATCGATCCCGTTGCTATCTTTATAGCTCTCGTATAGCAGTCGTTAAACCATGACAAAGGTCTACTTAGTATAAGAACATTTAAATTGATCACTAACCCCTTCAATATTCGTCCGATACTCACATTGCTCGCTCTAAAGATTTAGTCAATAAAAAGATGAAATAAGTTAACAAGGTTCAGAAGTCCAGCGATGCTAGCAATAACATACTCATAGTTATGAAGAACAAATACGGGTATGTTAAAAACTAACAAGCAAGTTCTTCGTCATATCAGTCACTAGACAAGACTTTGTTCTTTATCTTATCATGTAGTAGCTTTTACAACGCCCCATGTTTGCACTATAAACTTTTGATACGTTTCCTCCCTTTGTTTTGATAACAACAGTGTTTTATGGACCAGATAAGACATGTGTAGCGTCGTTCCTAATATTTAAAGGCATGCAAAGATCGGAGGTATTACAAATAAAGTTGCCGTGACTAAAGGATATTTACAGGGGACCGAAATAAAACGATGAACAGGTTTATCTCTCGAAGCTTTTTTACCTCAAACGAAGGGTTCTTACGAAAAAGTAAAACTGTTTGCGGAATATTTATTTGTGGGTCTAATAAAATTGTCAGAATATAATATTGTTAGGTTACTTTCACAAACATATATAATCTTTATGTGCAGAATACATATATCCATAATACTAATTACTTTAAAATCCTACTGATAAAGACTTTATTTTTAACAAACGCTCGCATGTTTGAACTTTCTAGCAGTTTCTCCTAAAACATTCTTTGACAAGTCAAGTATCCTAAGCAAACTTTACTAAATTTAAAACACCTTAAACATGTTACCGACCTTATTGACTACTTCGATAATAATAATAAGAAAGCTTTTTTTACATTTTCCTTTGAAGATTTTCCATATATTTTAAGATAATCAAAATTTTACTTTAAAATTCAATGTTTACGAACAAAGTAGGTTTTGTTCTCGAAACATCGGTCGTAGTGAACGTTTATCTAGTTTGTAGGTCAAAGAACCGAAACAGTATTCCAGTTCGCGTCGGTGATCTCGACTCGTAAATCACGAGGGTACTTGTGTACAAGCTTAACTTGTGGGATTTCTGTTCGTAAATACAGCTCGGATATTATCTGACCTTACTTTTTCATGTTTACGGGGCTCTTCACAAAGTATTACTCCTGTGTCTATTGATACTTTATCCAGATTGTACTGGATTTCGTCGTAATGTATTACAAATTACATGAAAATCTGTTAAAAAATATTAAGTCAGATGGATGCGGTTTAAATGCCACTTAGTCTAAATTAATATTCCAAGAAATTATGAATGTATAAATGAAAAACTTCAAAATGAATGTAACAAAAGTTAGTCGTCGTTAGCTTTTTACAAATATCCAAATTAGAATTAGTGGTTGAATTAGAAATAATTTTACATACTTATAAGATTAATCTTTTTCATATTGTAGAACTTTTCTGTAAATTTACTTTCTATAGCGCAATTGTTATTTTACGAGTACTTGCTAAAGATTAAGCGTTTCGATTTGGATCGATCATCCGTGGTCAGCTGACTCACGGCATTTCAAGTTTGTGCAAATCTGTGACGCAAAACGGGTTTTGGTTTGTGGGTTTAATACCTTGATTTAAACACTTTAATCTAAATAACAATAAGTACTCTTTATTTTGATCGAAAATATCGAACTAATGTTTACCTTTAAATATAACTAATTACAGAACGTTTAAGTTAGAAGGAACAGAATAACAAGGTTTTTCCTTGTCTGATATTAGTTAATTGATTTAATGACTGCTCTCAGCAAGGTTCCCATTTAAACTTGGTTCTGTCTTCGTTAGAGCAACAAATTTAATTATTAAAACCAGTCGGTGCCCCCGAGTTCGTTAGCAGTCGACATACAAAGCCTTTATAACCTTAAGTGGCAACTGGTACAGCCTGTGCTTCGACCGTCGAGGTTTCAACATCAATTAGTAGTGTCTGACGATAGTATGAATACTGTCAAATATACAAAACTCTAATAAGTATGTTTTTAAACACCGTAACATTTTTAACGTTTTGTTGCTCTCACGCTGTAACATTTTTAATGTATTCAAAATGTATGACCATAAAGTAAGTATCATGGACATATGCCGTATCATTTACAAGTTTTCGAAATTCGTCATCGCTAATAAAATGTGTATTGTTTTCAAACTCTTTAAAATGTAAATGCACAGCATAAGTGTCATATCGATTACTACCGCTACTTATATTTCAACATTTTCGAAGCTGTTGCAAATAAAATATACCATTTATTAGTCAGGAAGCAACATTTTAGCGGACACTATACTCGAACTGCAAAACGTGTGGGAGTGTCTTGTTTAACGATTACTTGTGTCACTCCATATATTTTGACATTTTCGAATTCATTGCCATTAAAATGTACACTGTTTACACTCCTTGATCACCTCAGACCTTAAATATATTTAACGGTCTCATATAAGACTATAACTCGGAGCACAAATGCTCGCGAAAGCCGCGTATCCGGTGTCAGTTATCACGTGATAAAGGTTACTGTAACCAGACTACTGCCAGTTATAAAACTTACCTAGTATTTGGGTGAACTGACTAATTCTGTATCTTGTGACTAATTAAGTATATGACTGAAAACCCGTGTTGCTTTGGTAATTACCATCATGTTTTGTTTTGACGGTATCGGGTCCTAAAATACTGACTTTGCTATGTTATGGATAATAGAAGGATTTGTAGTTATGTGAGAATAGTCAATGATATTGTGTGATTCAGACCCGATATTTCTGTGAGACACTTTTGGGTTGTTTGTGTATTAATGTAAATGCATGCCTACATTCCATCTGATGCTAAGTGGCGATGGATAATAATGGTGATGAAGATATTTGTGATAATAACGTTTAAAGAGTTATTTTTATACATAGGTACGATACTCACCCTTTTAACGTTACTTCATTCTCACACATTCCAAAGGTGGAAGCCATTTATAAACTACATCAACCTATGTAAATTCTATGGTAATAGGGTAACAAGCCAATTTATCTTTCAGAACTGGTAGTGGTAATTTGGCATTTATATCTTGGTTCATCATTGGGTACAATCGTTTGAAACCTTTGTAGTGATAAATGATTGGTAAAAAATATTAAATGACATTATTATTTCGCGTTTAAGTATATTAGAGACATTACTATGATAATTATTACAACAAAGAGAACTAATATTACAAGTGTCTCAATAAGTTACTTACAATTAAATTCATACTGCAGTACGTGACAAAAATATGTACACATATTCTTTGTGGCAATACAAACACATTGCATGTCATCATCTTATTTTGGTCAATTGGCAATTACTATTGCAATTGTTTGGTTAATATTGCACATATTTTTAGACTTACACAAATTATTAGTGGATTACCACTTATGGCAACTGCAAGCGATTAAATGATTAAACTTTTAACTCGATTACGGTCAAGTATCTACTGGTTGACCGCTAGTGATACATTTCATGAGTGCCTCCATTTATTAAGTTGCCGGTCTCGATTTCTTACGGAATGGCGCCAATTAGGAGAGACCTATGTCCAGCAATTCAGATTCGCCACTATGCCTATTAGTCGAGGGTAGTTTTTTAAACGACTTCGTAAAGCGTAATATGCCTATTACATTAAAAGGATTAAAATGCCTAATATATAGTGCTTAAAAATTGTACAACCAATCAGACAACAAAACACAGTGAAAAAATTGTCTTCGTTTTGTTTTTCATGTTCTTTCGTATCGTATTATTTTGCATAGTGCCAAAAACTGGCGATAAATATTATTCCGTCTGCAATAAAGTTTGTCGCGGCAACTCGTTTTGAGTCTCTTATGTCGTCACTCGCATGACTCGGTTGCGCAGTTTTCGACTTATGCACAGGTTTCTGTAGATTAATATATTTTGCAACTGCTTGTAACATTTCGAACGTTACAAAAACATTCGGTATTACATTACATGTTACGGTGATAGTGGAATACGAAGCTTTGTACAAAGTCATACATTTTAAGTTTAATAATATTCTCACCACATGAATATTAGGATTTTTAAGTCGTCCAAAGAACTCTCAGAGGGTTTTCATCTAACGATAAAAACATTTAACATAACTGAGTATCTTTAGCTTTTATAAGATGATTTCAATATAATATTATCTTCTCACACAATATGATGTGAGGATATGGTAGAATTAAAAGTCATTCCTATAAAGTAAGTCTCTATAAGGCTGGTTTATTTATATTTAAACTTATTATAACACTGACTAGAAACCAACCAACAATAAACAGTCGTACGGTGGCGTGGCGTAAACCACGCCGAACCGCCGTTCGAAAGGTCTGGTTTCGATTCCCAGCGGGGTATTTTGAACGAGTTTAAATTTCAGTTCTCGGTCTGGGGGTATGTCCTTGACTTTATGTGATGTCTATGGCATCTATGACAAAGGGTATCCTAGTGTGGGGCTATGAATCTGAAGTTCTTACAGGTAAAGGGTACTAGAGTGTATTTAATGTATATAAAACAGAGATATACAAACGATACAATATTACACGAAATCATTAATTATGATAAACTTTAAACATTTATTATATGTTTAATAAACCGCAGAATTAGTGTCGAATTTGATCTGTGAGGTTACATAATTAGCACGTGAACGCAAACCTCAATGAAGAAAAGAATTATTTGATTACAGATTTGAATTGATTTGAAGTTGATTTTATGAAACCATTTTTGACCGACTTCAAAAAAAAGGAGATTTTCAATTCGTAAGCAGTTTCCTTCATCAAATTATTTTATCCCTTTTGAAGGCGGTTTTCCCTTTTTTGTTAAAAGTTTTTTACTGGAAAGGTAGTAACGAATAAAATTTTGGAAGTTAGTAGCTCGTGATAGTCGTGTATACATCTCGTAAATCATTACGCAAAACAAGGTCCATTTATGTATGTTTGTAGTGGGAATCAGTTTATACGAAGCCCGCTTCACCTTATTCCGTATAAGTTGCAGTTAGTACTCGCGATCAGTTAATTGTAAAATGTTCCAAGTATAAAACGATTTTCTTTGAAATACCTACGAGCAGACAGTACGACTACATAATGGACGTTACAGACGCCGTCTGTAACAGTAATATAGATTACTGATACGTTGATGAATAATAAAAGCGTTTAATATAAAGTTTTATCAAAAGATTCCAAGTATACTTTATTATATTTTTCAAATTCAAATAATTTTTCATGTCGGTATTTATAAATACACTTATGAACGTCGAATATTTTGTATCTACCACCATTTCCGGAAAATGCCTTATAAAGAGGAGAATTTTATTCATTTATGTATACAAATAAATAAAATTGGAGTGTCTGTTTGTAATATTAAAATAACACCTTTTTACTAAATGCATATACGTTACATATACTAAAATAATATTTTTTACAATTTTTGTCTGTCTGTCTGTCCGTCTGTTTGTTTGTTCCAGCTAATCTCTGGAACGGCTGGATCGATTTTGACAGGACTTTCACTGGCAGATAGCTGATGTAATAAAGGGTAACTTAGACTACTTTATTTAGAATTATAAGGTGTCGTAAAGTCTGCAAACTAAACAATCGCTTTGACACTGAGTTTGAATTTATAGCATTAAATTGGGACTTAAACAATTTTTATATACAGTCAATAACTATGTCAATTAATTATTTATAACTTCAGTCAAAATTAGGTACCATTAAAAGTACTTGCAGGTGTTGGTAAAATTCATAATTATGTTAAAACTATTCAGGCACCAGAAGACAAAGTTTATTTGTCTTGCTTGCTTTTTGGCAGTTATATTTCACGTAAACCAATTAACAAATTTTACAAACATATCGAAATTCTATTACGTCGATATCAAACATGTTTGTATAAAATGAGTGTGTAATACATAGTGTATTTTCCTATCTACATAGTTCATTAATTTATTTTTTGAACATGCAATAGCCATGGTCATGTGGTTAAGTATAATTATATTTTTACCTTGAGATTTTATCACCTGAACAAAAACGGTTTTGTAGGAAAATACACCTGCAACATACACCGCGTTAGTTCGGAATGAACGAGAAAACCGCTACAATCTAACGTTCGCGTACCTACTACCTTCTAACATCTGTTGTGAAATGCACAATATAACACTGAGACAACTTGCTTTCAAATTGAACAACTAAAGCTATCGTATTACGCACTTATTCCCGTAAAATATCCTACATAAATACCAATAAATGTATTTTTTAAACTTAATAATATTTGTAAGTGTCAATTTCGAAGTTTTCCAAGTTATAAAGCCCGTAGTGAATTATAAATGTGAACTTTGACGGTGTTTCGACTCTTTGAAGCCTTATTTATAGCAATCGGTTCTTG
>DWJN01006753.1:0-10449 GCA_018248895.1 Carystus phorcus | reverse complement strand
CTTTTAACTTAGTGATAAGCATGTTTAATGTGCAAATATATTAGCTGAATTTTAAGATTTATTTCATTTCTATACATAGTCAGGTCAAAAATGGACATCCTTCTTTAATTTGTAAGATTACTTAATTCCCTGTACGTTGGTTTTACTTATACATTAATTAGTGGTTTTATGTAACATTAACAAAAAACCAAATATCATAATGTCATAATATAGTACTTATCTACTATTTGATATTTGATGTAATAAATTACGTTTTCTCTGTGTTTTTTCAGTAGCGTATATAAATTACAGGCGAGAGCGAGAAAGCCCTATGCGAGCGTCGCCTTCGCCCTCCGCGAAAGCCTCCTGAAAATATCTATTGATTAACGTATACACGCCGAGTACGTATAGACTGCCACCTCGCCCTATATTAATGTCGACTACCGTCGAGTGCCAATTTATTTGAAGAACATTCGCATATCGCGAACCACACTAACTACCCTGGTATTGAAGCGACGATAGTAAAACGTCACCGCCCACGGCCCTGCGAACTAAAGAATATGTATGGGCGCGATCGCTAATATTAGAAGTGCTTGAAAAAATCTAATAAGCGTGCCTACGAATAGTTTTTAAAATGTAGCGATGACGTAGGTAATTAAATTGTTATCTCCTGTACAATGTATAAAGTTATAAAAAAAATTCGGTGTCCCGGTTTTTTCTTCACTGGCAACGCGTTGGTGAGCGTTATAAGCGTTATTGTCAAAAAAAATTGCAAGTAGGTTTGGAAAGGTAACTACAACTGTAAACATTCAAAAGATCTAAAAAACGACGCGCTGCGTGTGGACGTAAGTACAGCAATATCTGATTTAAAGGCACATAATATGAACATGCCGTACCAACGGAGCTTGCTAGGCCTATAATATTCGTATTATGGCAGGTAGATAGATCTACCGAAACAAAATATTACTCATATCCATCACAAAGATATGCATAAAACAGTAATAATATGACGTAAACGTTCGAGTTATGTAGAGTCGAACGAGTAGAGTTGATATTAGAGCGAGACATACGAATTTTGTTGCCAGTCTCAAGTTTCCCATTACAAAGGGAATTTATGTTTTATTCACCATTTTACATTAAAATAAATATTTACCTATTATAACAACCCTCTTCTTAACTTTTAGTTTATTAGCTAGAACTTTATTCTACGTGCTACTAACACGTATTTGCAATAACGACACTACATGTATTTTTCCAAAGGACAAATTCATGTATTATTTTAAAGAATTTAAATATCAAACACCAACTATGAAGATTCTGTGACTATAACTTATATAAATAATACAAAACAATGAAATACTTCCTTTCAGTTTATGGTTCATCATTAAGCAATTACTTAATTACTTTTAGATAGATCATTTTATATGACTTGAGATGTCCTCATTTATAGATTTATGTCTCAACTGTTTCACCACTTACTGTATAAACTGGACTAGAGCAATATTAAAAAAAATATTAGGTCTCGTATTTATCATATACGGAACTAACCGCTACCGCGCCGCCATCGTCCGAAACATTGTGCTTCACCACGGAGATGTAACGTAAGTAACTTATTATATCAGTAACTCGGTAAATTTAACATAGAAAATAAATCTCAAAATAAAAATTAATAAAGCTGTACCTATGTACGAAATTTGATTTCAGATATGGTATTATTAAAACAACGAGAAACGGAACGCGCTTGCGCGGGCTCTACGGGTAGAAGCGAAGCGGGAGGGTCGCAAGGCCGGGGCGAGGGGTGCAGAGGGAGGTAACGTCACGTCGAACAACGCAAGTAACCCAACTAAATTAGGAAGCTGTTTCGATGCGTAGTTACTAATGCATTCAGGGTTTATTTCGCTTGGAACTATTATAACTTGTCTGCGTCGCCCAAGCAAGAGTCGTCCATCCACGATTACGCGAGGTGGGAACGTCGACATTGGTGTGTAGTAAAAGTAGTGGGTTCTCCTGCAAAAATAGCGCGACGACTTTTGTAGATAATGAATTTAGCTAAGAAGATCGATGACCGCCTAAAATATAAAAACATATTGCTCGCTCTAGTATCACAGTGTTTCTAAGCGTACTGAGGAGAGTCGTTATTAAAATAAAGTAGAAAATAAATAAATAGTGAACCGAAGTTCGTCAATAAAAAGAGGACCTTATAGTGCTGTACAGTAAAGTGTAAAATCAATCAGTGCAATTTCATGACCGAATTTACGGAAAATATGATAACTTGGTGTTGACTGTTGATGTGAATTGTACTTGCGATATGGAGATTGCAGCTGTACCTTAAAGCGTCGAACAGTGACCATGGACTGGAGAAATAAAAGCCAAGGACGTGAGACCCGATGAAGCCCACCAAGACCACAATCTTTTGAATCAGGTAGTTACCGGTTTTGTTTTATCATGTTTGATTTATGATGAACCCGGGCACTCGGCCCTCAGACAAATGAAAGGTTCGTAGGTTGATGGCGGGTAATGTAACTAACATACACCCGTTTTGTTACTCCTTTCTATTAATAAATGAGTATCTTAATATTTCCAGCATAATTTTTTTCACAATCAATTTGTCCGTTTAGAAAAAGTTACCAACCTTGACTTTACAAGATTAGATATTACAACATTGGTATTGGTACAATAATATAATGTTTATGTACGATAGAACACATATTATATATTGTTATTCTGTCAATTGAAATTCCCACAGATAAAAGTCTATATTAAAATTAATAATAATCTTACAAGATTTAAAGAAGTATTTTTAATATGAATTAATTGTTTTAATAGTAGTAACTACTAAGTATTAAGTAAATAACATATAACTATGTAGGTATGTTTATTCCACAATATGTAATTCTGATTTTCTCAATCACATATGAGAAAATATAAGAAACAACTGTTCTCTAGTTCCTCTCTGAGTTTATCCATTATCATTTAATCTATGTTGACATAATTATTTTCTTCATGTTTATTTGTAGTCTAATATAGTTTTAAATATGTATTATTAGTTTCTTATGAATCAACCATAATTGTATTTAAGTATTTTTTTTAGGTAACTTTTTCTACTAGATATCAACTAAATCAATAATTACTTTCTTTGGTACAAAACAAATCAATAATTATAAAACTGTATATATTAACAATACTATATCCAATTGATATATACAGCAAACTTTCGTATAACAAAACGATAACTTTGGTAATTTTTTAGGCATGTCTATAATTAGCAGTGAAGCTATGATAAAATGGTAATTAAATTGATGTTTATTTATTCACAATTAAATTACTTTTCCACAAATGAAGTAGTGGAAATTTTCTATTTCTTATCTGTGGTTTAGATATTCTCAGTTTATTATTATGATCTTTTACTTATTTAAATTACTGTGTATAAGTTAATGTTTCACATTATTAGTTATTGATAACTTTAAGCGAAATTAGTATGTTAAAATTTTTTAAATAGTAATATTCTGTTAATGAGAACAGTTAACTACTTTTGTGAAATTCTCAATTTTATCCCCTACAAAAAACACTCAAAGTAATTTGATTTCAAAATAGCAGGAGCATTAGATATTAGGATGTAATAAAGAATAAAACCTGTTAATTATTACCTGATTATCTGATGCAATGCAATATTCATTATATCGGACGATCAATTCAAAGGGACCTGGGTTTGATTTGATTCTCTACTCAGTACAAATTTGAATGATGGCTTTAAATTTCCATTCGCAATCTGAGTTAGTGTGTGGAAACCACATCATAGGGAATCCCAGTGTGGCCCTGTGTCTGTAGAGTTATTTATTTAATAAAAGAACAGTAGAAGAATCCCTAATAGACGAAAGATATGATACAGCCATACATATTATAATAGCATTTATTGGACAGTGACACTGTATTAATAGATTGCCATCTGTGACTATCAGATGGCTAATTTTGCATATAATTATGTGCATTTATTATAATATTATCTTTGACATACTAAAGAAAAATGCAAAATTTAATAACCCAATATATACTAGTGAAATGAAATGTGTTAAATAGCAACTATAATTGCAACATTTCAAAACTTTTAATATTATACCAATACCCTGTTGGATGTAATTCTTATTCTTATTAAGTAAAAATTAAACTAACGTAAGGGAATTTCCAATTTAAGTTATGTTTTACGCTGCATATTCTCATAACAAATATGATTACAAGTCGAAAAATTATGAGAGACATTTCGGAGGTTGTAATAGGCTTCATGGTTCTGTCTCCAAAGCCACTACAAACTTTTCTGCTTATGATGCTCCCTGCTAACCAACAAACAAGGCTATAAAGAACAGTGTCTCGTTGTTAGGGCTCCATACCATCTAATTTATCCGCAACTGAAGTTGTACATGGTAGAATTTTATTGTACCCAGAAACCTACTGTGATTTTTTTTTATGTGGATCTATCAGTGTAAGTCCGAATGACAAAAATATAGTTGTTGTCTCACTTTCTTTTCGGCCAGCTTGTATCCATGGGCGACAGTGACCATTTAAGATAAAGTAGAGTTTAATAAGCTTTTTTGATGGGGTTAGATTTTTGTAGAAATAGATACAATTTTCTCAATCTGGACTCATTTATTTTTTATGTGACAGCTCTTACAAGTTTTTTATTATATTCAAAACTCGAATGGACTGTATGCTAAATAAGTATTTAATGAAGTCGGATTTAATACTGAACAGTATCGCATCTACTCGTTTGTCATCACAGAACACTATAACTCCTTACGTCGTCATCATTGAATTTGAACCCATGTTAATGTTCTGGTCTCTCTTATCCCGATCTAGTCGATAATTTCTTTGTCGCTGTACCATTTTAGTTTCATTGCTAATTGTTACTGACAGGGATCCGGAGTGTAGTTCAATAGCCACGCTATCCAACAGAACAATTGTATGGCGCGTTTTGCAGGAGCCGCGATATTCCCGACAGATATAACACGCGAAATTTATCGGCACGCGATTATTGTGGCGGTATCGAATTTTGGGTATATTTGAATAGGCCTTTATACAGTGGCTTGTTTCTTTCAATTTTCTTTTTCTTTAGTTACCGGTCCCAGAACTTTATGATCAGCTAAATGAAGGTTGTGATAACAACAGTTTTCCAATTTTCACTGGTCCATTACTTTCGTTATTGTGAGAAAGGCTAATACGGTCTAGACTAGAAGTTGCATAATTTCCAGGGTTATCTAGTAAATAATGTTGCGGTTGGCGCGTATAATTCTACAATAATAATTTGAATAGCTATTAGCGATCAAGGAAGATCTCTGACCCAGTACGCCACGAAAACAATACAAACCTCACAATACATGGTACACATCTACAATTCTTTTTGGTGTTATTAAAAAGTTTTGTTAAGTTATGTTTAGTTTCTCGGGTTTTTTAATTTTTAACGAAAGTAAAGGATTCACGGCTTAAATTTCGATTTGATATTAGTGTTCGATATTATACAGTTAGATATCCACGTACGTACTCGTTAGTTCAATCAGATTTTTGATGTTTTGATAAGTTATTGACAAGGATCTATTTGTCGGACAATGATATTATAGGGCGCGAATTTATTTGAAAATTCATTACTCATATCAACAGCGTCGCTGCGGCAATTCGTCGTATTGCTTTTCACATGTGAACAGATCCTAGTGTTCATACGAGTCGTTATGATTTTATTAGCCTTTACTGTAATATTTATTTAATAGATATAAATAACAAGAAGTTGATTATTTAATGTTTAAAAATTACTAAGCATAAAATAAAAAAGTATAATTTATTACTTACTAGTTTATATGAAAATTTTTACGATTTTTTTAAATCTACGGGTGGCTGAGACTTATTTAGACACTAATATTTAAATACTTCATACATTATTTTGAAGAGTACCAAATCAGTTATAAATATCAACTTCTTCATGTATAGTTAAAAAATCTCGTGTTTTTTAAATATTTTAAAATGCTTTATTAACTATTCTCTGTTAGTTAAGAAATTCATATCAAATTTACGATGTTATACATAAAAAAAATCCGTCGATTTCCATGATTTTTTAATTAACATTACGCATGTAACAATGATACTCAATTACGTACTTTTGCAAACAAACTTATAACCTTTACAAGGACATTAATTTACGGTAAATTTTTTCAGATCACAATGGACAACCCCGCTGGCTCGGTGGAATATCAGCAGTTGCAAGAAGTTCAAACAATTCCAGAAGATGCAAAATTAATGGAGGACAACATAGAACATGAGTCCGATCCTTCGATTAGAGACGAAAAGAGTAGTGATAGTGATGGTAACAGCGAAGATCTTAGCTCTAATGATGAACAAAATGTAAATTGTACTCACTCTCAGTTTTATGAGAGTAGTGATAGTAAAATAGATTATGCTGTAAAAATAGATGACAATAATACGTTAAGTGACATTGATGATATCAAAACAGACACAGCTTCTGCTGACAGCGAAGACTCTGCCCTTGGAAGTCTTCCACCAGATGGCACTTCCAATGACAGGGATGAAGAAATGCAAGATCGTTCTGATGGCAGCGATTCTGGCCTCGGATCTGAAACGCCGGAAGATACAAAGATACCGAACTTCAATCTGTCACTTCCAAGTTCAAGTGGTCTTCGTGATGATATTTCATCAGAAATTATAAGCATTGAAACCCCTCAAATTGCAAATAACAGTGAGAATGATCGTAATCCAGTGGACGTTATTAATAAACCCCTCAGAAGCAGTCTTAAAAGAAAAGGTGAAGATGACAACAATGAGAGACCCCAACCAAAAAAGAAAAAGGAAAAAATTCAGTTTGATAATGTCACAGTTTTCTATTTCCCCAGAGCTCAAGGTTTCTCCTGTGTTCCATCACAAGGAGGCTCTACTTTAGGAATGGAGTGGGTTCACACTCATACACAAAGTTTTACTTTAGTTGAACATGCTCTGGAGCAGAGAAGATTACATCGACAAATTTTACAGCAGTTAAAAAGTGAAAGGCATTCATTACAAGGTGTTGTTCTTTCATCCAGTGAAGATAGTGACACTGAAGAAGAAGCTAGTGACATATCTGAATCGGAACTAGATTTAGATAGTTATTACTTTCTTCAACCTGTACCAACCCGTCAAAGAAGAGCTTTGTTAAGAGCAGCAGGCGTAAGAAAAATAGAAGGCTATGAAAAAGATGAATGCAGAGATATAAGAACATCTCGAGAATTTTGTGGTTGTGCTTGCAAAGGTACGTGTAATCCCGAAAATTGTTCTTGCAGTTTAGCTGGCATTAAATGCCAAGTTGATAGACTAAACTTTCCTTGTGGTTGCACTAGAGATGGATGTGGTAATACAACTGGAAGGATAGAGTTCAATCCTATAAGAGTTAGAACTCATTTTATTCAAACGCTTATGAGACTAGGACTAGAGAAAAAAAATGAAGAAAACCAAGAAGCCACTAAGAGGCAATGGGCTGAGCTTAATAATTCATGTGTTCCAAGCACATCATATGAAAGGGAGAGAGGTCTCAATCATGAAGAAGGCTTGTTGCGTGATGTTAACCTTACCCCAAGGGTAGAGGTCGAGTCGTGTGTGAATGCAGGCAATTTTAGTAATGTACATTGTGATGTAAATGGTGCCTCGGGTCAAAGTGCTATGCCAAAAGATGTTTCATATATTTTCAACAACACAAATCACCAAATTGTCACTGATGATAATGTTATTCACTTTGGAGAAAAATCAGACCAACGCATTCATCACCCATACACATCCAATATCCTTCAAGGAAAAGGTCCTCCTTATTCTACTGTTGCGTCAATAGATTTTCCTCCAGTAACCAATAGTTTACAAGGTTTTCCATGTGATCTCAATTATTCATATGAGCAACATTCTGACAACAGTCATTTTAAAGGATTACAAAGCTTTTCAGCTACAAGTTTTGAAGAATTTGCACATAATTCACACATGTCTATGTTTAATCACTATGGGCATGTTTATGTGCCAGATTATTTGCATAAACCAAGCACAAGCATACCTGAGCACAATTCTTTGCAATATCATAATATCCCACAGAATCATTATGAAATGTACAAAACCAATTCAGAATGTGTAAATACTGAAAGTAAGAATGATTCGCATTATACTACTTTAATGACGTTGCCATATCAAGCTAGCAATAAGTTACAAACTGTAGATAATGATGAGAATTGGTTTAGTCATAATACTCTTTTAAATTTGGACCACTCCGATCAGACTACTCAAGAGGCCCCTGATGTACAAAACCAACCCACGCCTGCGGTAGTTGAACCTGAAGTTGGTGAAACCACGGAAAACTTTGGAGAACTTATTAAAAAGACTATGGTAGAGTCTGTTACAGTGTAGAAGTTTTCTTATTGTCTTTAAATAATTTCAATCGACTATCATGTTATTAAGTTTTAATTATGAATTGGGAATTCCAATGTATATTATATTGTTTCATCCTCTGTCTATATTGCATTTATTGGTCTTGAATGCATTATAAAAAGATTGTCTATGTATAAATGAAATTAAAGATTTCTTTAATATTATTAATTAAAAGAATCTGATTAAGAAGATTATGTTATTTTAATTCAACAAAGTCTATATTTACTTACACGAAAGTCGACTATATTGTTTATTGGTTTTGAATTTTTTTAGTATCTTGTATTTGTGACTAACTTTCATAAAATAAAGTAAAAGTTGTCTTTGGAATCTCCGAGCTATTATATTTTTGATGTATACATGGTGTCCCGTAATGAATGGATAATCCTGGAATGCCAAATAGTGCAGCTATCAGGCGCTCAAAAAAAATACCCAAACAAAAATTCCAATGCGCGCCCATTATATATGAAGTTTCCTAAAAATATACGTTTTTATTGACCTTACTGTACTTTCAGGTACATCACGGCTGCAAATCAATGGAATTTGTTGTTTTTGGTATTATATTATTTCTCACTGATATTCTTGATAGAAATGCAGTCTATTGTATGAGTACCTTTTGTCATATTTAGAAAAAAACAACTTCAAATTATAACATGAAATTTGATAGTATCGTTATTAAGACTATGTTTGAGGGGGTTTGGTGAAAAAAAAAATGTATGAAAACCTGAGTTGCCAACTATTTTATAATTAATTTTTTTTGGGTATTTTTTTTAAAGTCGGACGGTTGCACTCTTTGGCGTTTCAGGATTATCCATCCATTACGGGGCACCCAGTATACAGGAACATGCAAATATTCCCAAGAAAAATTAAATAGACACACTGTCCTTAAAATGTGGACATTCTTAGTGACATATCCATCCATTTTTTCGTCAGCTTTTGATGAGTAATGTAAGAGCAACGCCCTCTAAGTTGGCAATAGTCCAATGTGAATTTTGATTATTGTGTGGTAAGTCTACGTTCTATCATAATCCGTCAACAGATTTTCAGATTTGGATAAAAAGTTGGGAATGACACTACGCATTTCTGTAAAATTGTAATTTTCATTATTTAAATCTGTATAGCTTTCGACGTTAGGCCGCCATGATGCAAATATGGAATCAGCGCCGCTACTGGTAGGTAATGGAACTAATTTATTGATGTGACCAAGATTGCTAGAGCAAACATCAAAACCTATGGATTATTAAATCCTGTCCACATTTAATGACAATAAAACATGTAATAGAAAATAAATAGTTGCTATTTATTATACCTTATTGATACACAAAGCAGAAAATAATACTACGTAAATATTTATTTTAAATATTCTCCTTATAAATTGCTTTGGCAACTTATTTAGTGTTTATGTGTCTGCACTGAGAATCAGAGTTACAAGTAATTTCTAACGATAAAGTTACTTTAAGTTTCGAAAGTTTGTAAACTTTGGATTAACACGACTATGCAATAATTAGGATAGCCAGCTATAAATATTGCAATTCACTATAATTATAAAACGAAATAATTATCGTAATTCGTATATAATAAAGGAGAAATTGATTAAAAAACAAAGCTGTACAAAAATAATTTTATTGTCTCGGAAACGGTTGACGATTTCTATACAATCTATCTCCACTTACATAAGATATGAAATAATACATGAATCAGAATACGAAATTGAGATAATACTGTTAAGAGAAAACAAAAAGTTCTGTCAGGAGTTAGGAACTAATTGCCACAATTTAACTGATCTATCTTTACTTGCCGTGACCAAAGTTTTGGACTCTTCGTCGAAGTGTATCGCATTTATTGTATCTGAAACAAATGAATAATTCAAAAAACATTTCTTAATAAATAACTTGTAGTGTTTGTATCTATTTAGTAGATACTCAACATTGGCCGCGTTCCACTAGACGTCCACAATGACCACGCTCACGACCGCACTTATTTCTGTTCCACTAGCTTGTGAGCGCTACTGTCATAAACTCTAGTGGAACGCTCACC
>DWJN01006752.1:0-10450 GCA_018248895.1 Carystus phorcus | reverse complement strand
GAGAACAGAAATTTAAACTCATCATTCAAATTTCCGCCTCGCTGGGAATCGAACCCAGGACCCTCCGAACGGCGGTCCGTCGTGGTGACCACGCCACGCGGCTTGTCATGTTCGTCGTCATGAAATGTTTGACACTAGCGGTCACACATCCTGCTACCAAACGCCCGCAGTTGTTTAATTCCGTCGATCGCTTAGAATCGACCCGAGACGCCGGGGTATTAGCACTTTAAAAGTTTAAACTTTAGAATATAATATTGAGTGACAACTTTAGAATATGATATGAGCACTCTAAACTTTACAATATAATATTGAATTATTGAGTGAATACAATCCAATTTAGCACATGTTTTCAACATCAGTCGCCAGAGATTATAAATTGCAAAAATATTTACATTAATAACGAATCATTTATGTATATATATAAAACTAAAATATTTACTTTATGATAAGTGGACAGAAATGTCACCGTTCTTAGAACAGCCTGCTTGGCCTGTCTGTCTGTCACATACTCGTATAATATGTCATATATAAAATTTTCGAGTCACAATGTTAGTTACCGTACTTCTCTGAAACGGAATTTTATATGCATATTCAGTAGGTTTGAGAATCGGCTACTATCTATTTTATACCCTTAAGTGATAAGGGTTGTCCATTGCACACCCCTAACATTTAATTTTTATTTTTTGGACAATTTTTTTTATGATGTGGCTTTAAAAATACATTCAACGATAAATTTTCACCCTTCTATCACCACCCCTATTTTTTAATTTTTTTTTTCTTTACACTAGAAATTCCCTAGAAATCATTTATATAGCAAAACAACGTTTGCCGTTTTTTATTTAGAACTTTTAGAGGGGAACAATAGTATAATACATGAATTTTGTGTAACTTTCACAGTTTACTTAACGCTAGCAAAGAAATGACTACACTAAAATAAAATAATTATTCAAATGGGTTCTGTATTTTCTGAGATTAGTCAATTCAAACAATCAATCAATCAAACAAACAAACTCTTCAACTTTATATATTCAGTATAGATATAGATTTAGCCATAAAGTACATTTTTGGATCTGATTCCAAATTCAAAACGTAAATTACAAAGCGTATTCACTTCTATCGCATAAACGCATAAAGTAGCGAGTAGGAACCATAAAATCATGTTACTTACGCTTATTCAGATTACCAGTTACTTATTTTTTGCCACTTGGCATTAAAGCAATGACGTCACTGCAGTGGCAATGCCCTCTATGCCATTTCTGTGTTCTTCAGTATCCTGTGGATTTGCTATTATCTATGTTATCGCAATGACGTGATGATAGGTCATGTTTAGGCAGTAAATCATTGGGATAAATGCCGTAAATGGCTCACTTATCAATCTCTTATCGCTATGCTAACTTAAAACAGTTCAATAGCATAATTATGTTATTATTTTTTTATTACTCACATATACATCTTTACAAACATTGTCTGTATTAGAATACACACATTTACATCTAGTAAATATCTTACTACAGTACGTATGTATGTAGATTATGTAGGTGTGTGTTGCTTTTACGAAGTAAAAGAAAATTGAGGAGAGTAAGTAAACGGAATTTCTAATGGTCAAATATCGTCCATAATAATTATTGGGAGATAGTGTTATGTATTTGCATTTTGTAAAATTTTTTCGCTATAGCTTTATCTGAGATTATTCACTTTTCTATCCTAATATTGAAAATTTCTTAGTTAATACACAATAATCACAAAAAACCCGACTTTAATTAAATATTACGATTTCCGATTAAGGGTAATTCAAAACTACTAGTCAGATGTCACACAAATTTAAATAGCACCACGTGACAAACACTAGCTTTCGAATACAAATGAATTATCAAATTGAGATACTTACCCAGAAAAAACTTATAAAGTAAAACACATAAAAAATACAATAGAATTGAGACCCTCTTCTTTTATTTGAAATGGATTAAAATATTTATATTACATATACATATTTTAGAAATAAAATATCTGCATTGGCTACTTTTATACTGAACTATTTGTGAGATAGGATAGGTTTTGTTCAAAATTTGTCTACAGACTATTAACATAAAAAAATGCAACATTTACGTATTGAATTTAAATTTAAACATAGAATAGAAACATGTCATTTAACAATAAAATTTATCACAATAATTACACGTATTAATTTAAAAAGAATATATTATTTAGTATGCAAATGTATAGTAGGTATAGATTAAATCTGCGCGGCAAACGTCGTGACTACTCTAAGTAGGTAGATTCTACTAATAATACTTCTATTAATAACAGCGGCTATAATAATATAATTGTTATTCATGTTTAGTAGTATTATCATTACAGTAAGTATTATATATAATTATACTTTTTATGTGGTTCCTAACTGCTTGACTTATGTTTCAAATGTTTGTTTGTTTCATGACAGAGATCTCTATTAAATAATAATTATGTACAAATTGTACAATATATTGTATACATATACTAGTATATATACTAGTTTGTCACGTGACACGATTACGGCTATCGACATGATTTATACTTCATTGTACTGTCCGATATAGCGTTGCGTGGGATTCGTACCCACAGATAATATACATTAATTTATTTTAATTATTCATCATGAATAATTCGAACTTAGAACAATCTTCATTGTTAGTGCATTGTCATTGGTCCGTTTTGGATAGCCTTCGTGGCTGACACGATATTATTAAACATTTTTAATTATTCGTTGAACACTTTATTGTTTGTAACTTTGTTCACCACAGAGAAAATAAAATATATAACATTTTACACACCAAAATCTCGAATACGGCTCTAATATAATAAATTGGCAAAGGTCATTATCGATGACAAGTGACCTTAAGATTTCCCGCCATAACCACAGACTATCCGGAATGCCAATTAATATTGAAACGAACTCGTAGACATGACTTAATTAATAATAGCAGATCTAGTAGTTAGTTAATCACTAACCTATAAACTTTTTACTTTGAGTGCGTACATAGGGACAGCATTATGGCATTATGGGACAAGCTTGATTAACTCTCAAAAGGGGTAATTTGGGGGAATAAACTTTTATTTATGCGTATCAAAAATTATCTGATTCACTTTAAACTGACTACAAAATGCCTTTTAAATTCCGATACTTCCACGAGCTGACATAAAATGTAACACATTTTTTCTTTGATAATTAAAGATATGAGTGGATGAAAAGCGTATAAAACAATTATAAATATAAAGAAAATGGACAACGAAGTGTTGTAACGCATTTTTCACATAACGTTTTTCCTATTTTTTATTGGTATCAATATTTCCAGTATGTGTGTGTTTATGGTTTTATACTTTTGGATTATTCATATAATATCCACCTAAAAAAATCTCAAAAGTGGTTAAGTGTAACAACAGAACTATTAAAAACACTAGCTTTCGATTAAAAAATAATTATCAAAATCGATTTACCCAGAAAAAAGTTATAAAGTAAAACATAAAAAATTCAGTAGAATTGAGACTCTCCTGCTTTATTTGAAATGGATTAAAATATTTATATTACTTATAAATATTTTAGAAATAAAACATCTGCATTAGCTACTTTTATTCTGAACTATTTGCTACAACACAACTATTAAAAACATGTGAAATGTGACTATATTTACTTTGTTTTCCAGGTTTACGAAAGCAATGTCACCGAGCCTCCCATTTGGAACGCCTCGCCACTATCTCAACAGAGGAAAATTGTTGGTGCCCAGTGTCCAATTCACACGTGAGTTACAGAACATAACGTATTTAAAAAAAAAAGAAAAAAAAAAGAACGTATTAATTAGTTCATACTCTCACTAATAGATGGCTCGACACACAATGTTCTCTATTTCAATATACGAATACTAAGAGATTTATTACGTGCGGAAATAACAATTATAAAACAACGAAACCGGCATTTGAAAAAAAATTGACAATCCGCATGATTTAATGGTTACAATTTTGGACCGCCGCCGCGCCGTTCGCAGGGTCCTAGGATCAATTCCCAGTGGGGTAGATATTAAAATGATGAATTTAAATTTAAATTCTCGGTTCATCTCATTTTTAATGTTTATTATTATTTACCATATACTTATTTGGTAACGATATACGAAGTATTTCAGTCATATGTTCAGGAAAGAAACGTTTATAAAAAGTATAAATTTAGATATGTATACCATAATAAACCTGTAGGTAAACCTGTAATATTTAGAACCATAAAAAAATATGAAATATGTAAAATTAAAGCATATTTAATAAAAATATTCAGAAACTTATTCAATGCTGTATTTTAAGTATACGCAAATTCTTAAATTTTAAATGAAATGTTTCAAATATGGAATGTTTATGGACGTAAACGATTTCTATTATAAAAGGCGTTCCTTTACAAAGAACGTGATTTTGTATGGACGTAATAATATTTCCGTTGCACAAAGATTCTAGAAAATAGCAAATGCAAATCTAAGGTTCCACTGCAGCGTTCAGATAACAAAATATTTCTTTTATACAATTTTTAGTTATTGTTGTTTCATTTAGATTATTTTTTTCATCTTCTACGTTCTTTATGTTGTCCCGTTTTTGAATCTGTCTTATTACTTATTCTTTAATGCTTATATCCTATGCTTTACATATTTTATTACTAGTATTTAATATTCATTTTTTTTATATTAAATAACACCACACACTTATAGCCCCACACTAGGATACCCCGTGTCGTTGGTGCCATGGACAACACAGAAAGACAATTACACACGCACCCAGACCGAAAACAGAAATTTAAATTCATCATAAAATTTTCCGCACCGCTGGGAATCGAATCCAGGACCTTTCGAATGAAGGTCCGGCATGGTGACCATTCCGCCACGCAAGTAGTCAGAAACTGTTTTCTCGTTTTATTTACAAATTGTTTAGTTTGATGTAAAAAAAATTAAGAAATTAAAACGTTCCGCCATCTAGTAGCAATGTTTGGCAGTCGTTTTCCATCTGTTCCAAATAATAATAATAATTTGTGACACGTACAAGCCATATTATTATTGTACCCAACCTTTTGTGTATAATATCATTATAATTAAATAGGGCCCAACCGAATCATATAAATGAGTTTGTGTAATATTTTATATGTAAGCACGTTAATGATTTTTATAACGAAAAATACCACTCTATATAAGAAGTTCTTTGCACTAAATTAAGAAAATATTTACATTACAAAAGGCGTCTCCGGAATACTCGTAAAATTACAGGTGACAAAATAATAATCCGTGTCATTGACAACTTAATACCTTAAACGTTTTTGTGCAACGATTCTAACCTCATGTTATCCTGGTACTTATAAGATTTAGAATACACTCAGACTATGGTCGGAATCATCTTCTCCTAATTCCATGTTAACCTGGTACTTAAAGATCAGATTAAGAAGACATTATTCGTCGGATCACCTCCTTAAAACTAATATAACTAATATAAATATGTAAATTGTATAAAAATTTAACTTTTATGGTACAAATTACCTTTTGGACAGCCAACAATGCCAACATAATATCGACTGGTATATATTTTTTTGTATTCAGTACATTATCACACTCGACTATACTAACCACATGCTATGTTTATTTTATAGCTATATAGCTAGCTTATTTTATAGCTATATGTGTTCTAACTTTTCCATAATAAGTTGGTTACCAATTTAATGTTAAAAACTTAATGATAAATATTTTTCGTTTAATAATTCAATCACTAAAATATTGTTACATCGGTTACGAATTAAACGCACGATTTCCTCCTGATTGCCAACAACTAAAACTACAAATTCATTTGTAATATGCCATGCCATTGACAAGTTAGAAATACGAGCGTGTGTCGAATTTGAAGTTGTCAAAGGTTGTTTACCGTGGCCTTACACATAATAAATGCCACGTAATCTATTTGTTTCACATTTTCTTACCGTTACAATATAAAAAGTAATGTAGGAAATTACATACGCTTATCACAAGAAATCTCTTCTTATCCTACTTACTCTCTCTATGTTACTCAAATTAATTTTTGAAATGTAATCTTTACATATAAAGTCAATGTTTGTTTGTTTATTTGTCCTATAAGGACTCTGAAATGGTAAGAAATAGAGCACTAATCTTTGGCAACTTTTTTCAGAATTTTCTAAAAAGATTTTGCTACCAAAATTATGTGTCTCATACATGGTTGATGAGTTACAGTTGAAAAATTTCATTTTTTGCTGATCGATCAGATTTTATCTAACCGTCTTAAACACTTCAATAAAAAGAATCAAAACGAATGTGTTTTTTATGTTTATTTCCATGACTATATACATCAAATTCAAATTCAAATTCGTTCATCTGCACAAAAGTGGGTAGGTACATGTCGCAGCGCGCGCTAGGCATAACTAGTTTAAAAGAAATCACACTTAAAATTCGATTCGACATTTAAGTTCACCTAACACTGTAATATTATTAAATTAAAAAAATATTAAAGCCTTTATTTCTTATAGAGCAGTATAAAAACACATTTTATATACGACATTACGCTTATTTGATGGCAGTTATCAATATCTACAATTGTAGAATGCATTTTACACATGGATAAACATCAAAAAGATATGTCGAAGTGATTCAAATCTTAATCTTTCTATTGATCTCGTAGTAAATATGCCTGATGTACATCACTTTACTTACCAGTGACGAAACCAAAGCTATCTGGGCGGCAATCAGGGCTCTGCTGAAAGACGGATCGTTGTTGCGGAACTATGACCGGGCATTCGACGACATTGCCACTGACGTCACCAGAAGGTAAATATAAACAAAAGAGGTAAAAATGACGACACAGAAAACATCAAGGGAAATATCTAGAGGGCTTTTTATCTCGGACTGTAAATGGTTCTTACTTACTCACGTTTGAACTTGGAGATGTTTAAAAATGATATACACATTCGTGTTTATAAATTCAGGATCATTTATGCATAACCATATATTTTTTGTACTTTTTTGTAAGGAATAGGCTTTATTATTATATGACGGCCCTTGTCACAATGATCACTATAACGCACCACCGGACCAAGTGTTTGCTTCCCACAAAAGGTACACAATACACCTTTGAAAACATTTTGCCAACCTTAAAATACTTCATATAGTCAAAATTGTGATTAAAAAGCTAAACTGACTAATAAAGAAGAGAAAGATTCTACAGAACTAAACTTCTATTTCAGACTCGGTCAGCTACGTCACGCAGAGAATGCATTGAATGAGGAACTGACCACTGAGATTTACAGATGGGCACTGGAGACCCTTGGGATGATGGTTTTCGGCATTCGGATTGGATGCCTGGATGGACCGGTGCATGTCCCGACTGATGAAAATAGGTAAGATAAGATAAGATAACTCGCACCTTATATTACCAATAGCAATGTCTCTTTCGTGTAACTACCCGCACCGGACTTACTAACAAATAATTACTTATAATTCTTAAACCTACGATGATACGTATGAGCGTATGAGCGTCAGCAGATTCTTCGATCACTAATATCAAAACTTTGACTTTGACTCTCATCAATATTTTATGTATCAATTTACACATCACTTAGGTATATCAAAAATCAATTGTAACCACGTTTTCGATTTTTTTTCTTCAAGTTAACGAAGTGTAACGGAAGTTTTTGTTTAACAGCAGAAAAAAATCTTTCTAAAAATTAAAACTTGGTTGGAAAACAAACCAAAACAAGTCAAAACTCAAATAATATTTGGAGACTCCGAAAAGAGGAACCAAAAACAATATCCTAAAAATAAAAGGAAATTGCTGTTTCTTGAAGTTTTCGCAATTCTTACACTTTTAATAACTACCGTTTCTTTCTGTGCTTCGAAGTTTTTCAACAAATAACTTGTAATAAGTAGAACTCTCATATAAATATACTCCTTCTTTAACTTGAAACTTTGTTGATATTTCTTTTCTCGTTCACCGCTTGGTACAAATGCTTCAATATAATTTTCCAAAACTTTCGAGAAGGTCATAATCGTGCCGCGAACCCTTCTCCACAGCCAAATAATTCAGCTGTGGGGGATAATTTAGTGAAATTGTAAACGTAGTTAGAAACTTCCAGAAACATGGTTTTGTAGAAATATAAAGTAAAACTTTTAAGAAATCCTGCCAAAGAAATACTAATATAAATCAAACCAGTATATGTTCATAACAAATCTTTGTTTTGTCATAAACTGATAATTTTATCAAAATACCAGGGCATAGTAATTTCACGTGAAAATTTGAAAGGTCTTTTCGCTTCCAGGAAACCTGAAAAGACGTCCATGGACGACCACATCCCAGATATGTGCTCTCTGTCCAAAAGGTCTCTAGAGGAACTAACGGTGGCCGAACGTTTTGTTCGATGCTCCCTGGAGATTGCTGATGAGAGTTACCTGGTTCGCAGCGAACAAACCCTAAAGACTGAATCTCCGACCTTCAACAGTGCTTTGAAAGCATTCGATAGGCACTTTAGGTAAGTTAATGACTTTCTGTTTTTCAAACCACAGGGGAGGCATATAAGCTTGGTCAAAGCGGTTATAAAAACCAGTTTCGTAACAGGCTCCCCATTAAACGAATTTTTAGCCACTAACAGTCAAATTTATTGCATCCGCGTGTAACTTTGCTTTACTTTTTCGCTTATTCTCTGTTTCTTTTTTACATTTTCCATCACGAAGTTATCTTACCATTACGGAAGTATATTTTAACGAATATCCTCCACTTATGACTAATCCTTCAGTTACGTTGAAATACATATTTCGTCCTTGATCAGCTTGCTTGATAATCCTCAAATGTAACAATTTTGTAATGTATGTTTTTAAATTTATTTATATTGGTTGCAGTTTAACCGAACTTTTCCTAACACGAGCGATGGAGACGCTAAACGCTGGCGAGCTGAGGCCAGAACAAGTGTTATTGGACAAACTCCGGCCACTGGATAGGCGAATACTGCCGCTAGCCGCTGATATTCTCCTTGCTGGTGTTGATCCCGTGAGTTATTTATTATAATAATAACAACGCTACACACTCATAGCACACTAGGATTCTCTGTTAGACAATACACAAAGACAAGGACACGCCAAATCCGAGAACAGAAGTTAAACTCATCACTCAAATTTCTGCCCCGCTGGGAATCGGACCCAGGACCAGTGATTGGCCATTGTGCCACAACATTATTATGTTACATAAGAAACTGAGTTGAATGATCTGCTGAATACTAATCTCCAGAAACACTCCTAGTTAGACGAATCTTCCTAGTTTAACATTGCCTTCTAATCTCACCTTCTACCATCTTCTCTTACCTACACACTAAGTCTACTAGTACAGAATGTTACTAGGCTCCAAATACGCCATTTCTAAAAAGCTCTTAGGTTTTATAACAATAAATAAAATGTTGACTGCAAGCGTTAAAATTTCATGTACGCATCCATGCTTTGATGGACAAATAAATCGTCGTTCCGAGTCGTTTATGAGCTTCTTAAAAAAGATTTTAAACGGATCTTTCAAGACCCCTTTCCTTAATATCGCCCATGTCCATATTGAACATTGACAACTTACCATAACTTAGCCTCAAGCCTGTTTGTTATATACCTTACCTAAACTAACACCTACAGTTAGAACTGGAACAGGTAGTTTCATCATTCAGATAAATCGTCAATTTTTTCGGTTTATAATTTAAAAAGGTCTGTTTATACTTTTTCAGTGGCACATAAATTCTAATGATTATTCCCAACGTATCGTCAAAAATAACGGTTGCCCGAAATATGTTAACATCTATTAGTTTTTAACGAGTCTTTATGTATAAACGAGCCATAAGCCACTAATAGTTTACAACCACAATATAGGTCAGTAACTATGTAAAATTGTGTATTTCAATAAATAGTTTTAGTTATATGTATGTGCTTACGAACATTTTCTATTATGATATTTCTTGATAATAGAAAAAACAAAATAGTTGCCATCTCTGTCACGTTCGTAACTATAATGTTGTGCGAGGGGGACAGATTGGTTTTTCTTCCTGTCATACCTTCCAGTTTTTCACACACTACACTTCTTATTGATGACGATTTGATAAAAACGGAACTAAAACACATTAAAAAAATAACTACATAACATATTGATGATTAGAAAATTTTGAAACCACGTTTGTTTACTTTGTTTTGTATACTGTGTTTATATTAATTAATAACTAGTTAACAAAGCCATCACCGATTGTGATACGTGCTTTGTGTTATATTAACCAGAGTATACAAAACAATTCTAATGTAAAATATAAAGGCGAAGGTGAATGGAAATTCTGGAAGAGAACTCAACTCAAACCCAATCATTTATTTCACGTAGGTATTTATAAATACACTTATGAAACGTCAAATATTTTGCATCTACCACCGTTTCGGAA
>DWJN01006751.1:0-10450 GCA_018248895.1 Carystus phorcus | reverse complement strand
AGCACTACATCGGCTAGTTTGCGCCGTCAGTTTATTCGAACCGTCTAGTAGGAAATGTGTACCGAGTAACTGTTTAAACAAACATTGGCAATGATCATCAAATTGGAGGCAGAGAATGTGAAACAATGTTTATCGTCGATCTCTATGCTCTACGTAGGATCACACATTTGCATTGTAGTGAATATACCTGCATAATTGGCGCCGTCCCAATTATGGAGGAAGCCGCCAGACGACCTGAGGAAATAACACCGTATCTGGAATTGTTTTCTCTGTATACCTACTGAAACGCTGCATACATGTCATCGTAAGTATTGGTTTTGTATCCATCGCAATATAACATGCAGATTATTATAAAAATAGCATCGAACTGTTGTTTCATTTACCAAGGCAAGACATACGACACATTACCAGACAGAACGCTTTTAATTATTACTGCCCGGTATGTGAAGTTATTCGCAATACGGACGTGAACATTGGTACGGAGATAAATTAAATTAAGCACGTAATTAAATATTATAGAGCAGCAAATATAAGACGTAAGGATGTGGCGGAAATGCTACAGGATCAATTAATAATAATGCCAAGACACCCACCTGTCTCAGCGCCGTTGAGATGAAAACTCGCCGCTAGACAATATTATGATAAATGACACCAAGGATTCAACTGCATCTATTTACAACCACGCTTCTTTGAGACTCCATTAGATTATCAATTAGCCTCTCGCACCGATACGCTTTATCAGAGCCGGTGGCATTATTGATGACGCGTGGAAAATTTATGGCCGTGAAAATATTGACAGCCGCTCCTTCCAAAAGCCGATCTCCGTAATATACGATCCATTACACGTTAATAGTAGGTTCCTCTCGACACACTTCCTGACACGTTAAAAGTGTTAAAATTGCACGTGACATTATACCGGTCCGCCAAGTCGGCCGTCGGCCGTCGGTAACCATACGTTGCAACAGGACATCGGTTCGGACACGACACGAGTGACAATTAAATTTAATTCAATAATGATACGACTTTAATATTTCGTTTAACATGACTTAACCGATCATCGTATTCAAGTAGTGGTTGCGAGCAGAGAATTTCGCAAATGGGTCGCATGCAAAATAAACGGCGACAATAACGAAGCATACACAGCTAAAACAAACAAAGGTTAAAGAGATGAAACATTTAAGCAAACAGAAAGGCACGTTGCAGCAGAATTAATTTACAAAGACTCGACTGTCACCCGTGTGGAGGTCACACTTGTTGCGCCATTAACTCGGCGACAACGGCCTATAAATCGGACAGTTTATGAAAAACACTTAACGACAATAATGTATTACAAAACCTTCCGTGTTTGAATCAAGTAAAGCATTTTATAAAATCAATTAAAGCCATATTTTTTTTAAATATATTGATCGATTATTCAAATTTACTGAGTCTGTAACAAATGTATTAAAACTATCATTATTAATTACTCTGAAATGGTATAATAATAAGAAACCCGCAGTCAATTTCTTGCTAAATTATTAATGGATAATATTCCGCAATTAATGAATTAGGTAATTTTGACTTTTCACTGGCTTAGACAATATAATAAACATCTACATACATTATATCTTAACGACTTTTAGGTACATAAAAAAGATGTTATTATCAGATCAAAACAATATTTTAATGACACCGACATGACATAATTAAAATACCTGAATGACTTATAATTAAGTTCACATTTTGTTTTTCAAAGCAGATTTGATAAATCTTCTCTTTGGAAATTCACATTCAACGTATATGAAACAGTAATATTATCATATCATGTTAATTCAAAACGCTTTTTTGCACCATAACAGATTGGTATGATATTGACGCGGTAAAATTATTTCTTCACGTACACTCAGGCATAGAGACATATCACTCGAATCCAGTCAGTGTAACCCGGATGAATCTGTTTCTAACGTCTTCAAATCTATTCAACTATAGCCGTAAAGATTCGATTACCTTATCGATGACGAAACAAGTTATTTCAATAGAACGTATCGTAAGCGATGTCAAAATAATAAAACGGACTATTTCACACCACGCAGGAGGTCTCAATCGGCCGAATATAAGCGTTAAAGGGATAGAAAAAAAAGTAACGCACGCCACCACCCACATAGTAACCGAATTGGATTACCGTCCACCAATTTGTACTTGGTACTTACGAATAGTATGCGGAAGTGTTTCGATCTGTGGATTAAGAAATTTAACACCGGAATGAGATCACACAACTTGAGGCCGATTGGACCTCACGCAATACTATTTACTAACTACGTTTAGCAATACATGTATTTTTTTCGTCCCAGTATATTTGTATAGCAAAATAATTTAAATTATTAATATAATTTGTAACTCGTTGCAATACAGCCCCGAACAATGTAATATATTCTTTTAAAGGTTCGCAATGGAAGGGACAGTACAAGTTTATTAATTACTATAAAGTCAGTACGATGCAAAATAAAAGGCGTTGCTTCAAAAACCTAAGCACTTATAAAAGTGCTCAGTTGTTTATTTTTATACAGTCATCGTAAACAAAAATGTATATACATATAGTTGACAAAACGTAATCATTAAATAATTTTGAAACAAATCTCTTTCCCTTTCTCTTAGTTCGTATCGTGTTTACATTAATTAGAAACCTGTCAATTTATACATTTCATTGCTCGGGACTATATGGCAATGAGTTATAAATACCTATTTCAATTACGTCATCAATCATTTCGCTATAAATATATGCGCAGAAGATAATAATACTTGCAAACACCACTTGTAATCTAAACTTCTTAAATATTATTTTTCACGAAGTCCATTCGGTATCATATGCCGCTGTACGGATTACAGATGTCATATTATGCAAATCCTCGAGGAAGGTTGACGGATATGGAAGTGGTTCTCGTTAAGGGGCGAAGGCTTAAAGCTTACATCTTTATTTTATACTAGTAACCCGCCCGACTTCGCTTCGGTATAACTTTGCGTTTTACCTGTGATTTGAAGCAATAGCCAAGCTTTTATTTCAAGTATTGTAGTAATTGTTCTTGTAATTATATAAATTCGAAGGATATGTATTTATTTCAATTAAAAAAAACTGTTTTTATTATTAATAATAAATTACTGCTTAACAGTCCCACCTTATAGTAAGTGATCACGGCCGCCCATGGAAATTAGCAACACCAGGGATATCACCAACGCGTTGCCGGTCAAGAAAGCTTTGGACCCGCTCCTTGAAGAATGCTATCCTAACTCTATCTATCCTAGGTATCCTTTATCGAGATTGTAAATTACAAATATGGCAATCACCATCTTAATTTGTTTGGTGATCTCTGCATAATGACCGATGTGACATACAGACAAAATTTACGTACCTATCTAAAAAAATATGAAATATATCGAAACTATACAATACACAGATTTGACCCAGATCCAACTTTATCGTTTACATCCATTGAAACAGAATCAATTCGGAACCGGAGAGTTATGAATAAAACCAATAAGTTCTCACATTTCCGCGATCACCGCCGCGTGAATTCATCACGATAATTCCAGACACGCATTACCATTTTTTAATGAAGTCGGACAACTCCACTGATATGTAACCTTATTTGTATTAAAGTTTCCATAGCAATTAACGGTTAATTAACTTACAATAAAATTAATTATATGTTTCGATGGAATTAAACGATTAGTATGAATGTGGACTGTGATATATGTATGTCGCAGGGAAATAACGGAAATGGAGATTTTATCGAATTAATAAAAAAAAGTCATAAACAATGTCCATATTAATTACATAAAAGCGAAAAAGTTTGTTTGTTTGCCCTTCCTTCACATAAAAACGGAGCGGATTGATGTGATCTTAGTATGGAGATAATTGAAATACTGCAGAGTGCCATAAACTTATTTGTTCTCCCGGAAAAAAATATCTCACTTTCAATCAAAGAATCGCTATAGATGATAATATAACATACTATGACATTCTGAAATTGTTCTCTTACTGACACGCGTGATGCAAACATTAATGAATATTGAAAAATTTTAAGTTCATATTCATGTACACAAAATAAAATACACACCAAAGCAAAGCGAGGCGGGTCCCTAGTTCCATATAATTTCAAAGACTTAACTTTAACTTACATTAACCTGGACTACAATACGAAACTGACATCCTATTTGAACAACTTTGAAACTCAACACACACAGATGCAAAAAAATCTGACCCGAGTTTCAAATGAAACGTAAATTAAAACGCAATCGAATTTAAATATCTAACGATATTCTGTACCCTATTTGCTCGGCGTAATGTAACGCGGTATTGAATCAGTAATGTGACAGTAAGTTACTGTCAAGGCGGGATTTCCATTCGGAATGGGCCCAGGAGCGGTATCGCATACCTCCGCGAGTCGCGCCACTCCGAGACACTTGGCTCGATTCCCGTATAAATGGGACCTGCCACAAATGGAATTTATAACCGCAGTGAGTTTATACTCACAACAATATTGCCACGTTTTCAAATGTCCAATAATTGAATCCGGAGCCACGGTCGCGAGGTCCTCTAAATGCTAATGGAATTAAGTTGCTGAATAGTGAATGCATACTGAATGTGCCTAGTATAATATGGTTTATATCTCTTCGTAACGGTTAGTAGACCATGGGTTATCGCTTCAAGAGACTGAGAACATGTGGTCTATTGCGCCTTGACTGATTGTAATGATGAGTGATGAGTAGGTACCCACATAATCAAATATGGATGAAATCACTAAGTTCAGAGCTATAATTGCACATGTTTCATTTACAAATTATATTTATTCCTTTGAGGACTGAAATCACATGAGCAAAAGTGCCTATTTCAGGGCAGACACAGCTACGGCCAACAGTTTGTCCAATATAAATCTTTATGAAGACGATCCCGTCCGTCATCTGCTCGTTCAATTGTTGACGTTCATATAATACGGTTCATTGTAACAAGATCTGTCATAGCAACGCTATTAAACGTTTTTTAGCGCCAGTTCACAATGGAGTAAAAAGATCGCGGACATCAAAACACACGGTGATTTATCGACACTGGGCGAGTGGGCGCGTCCCACGTGCCATTAATTCGCTGCTTTACTATTCATACGCTTATTTACTTATTCCTTTTTGCATATTAATTAAACGCCGGTTTCTATACAATTTATTAACAATAAACGGAACGCCGCTATAAACATCACTTTTGAAGAGACACCTTACACGGGCGATGTTTCAGTAATGTCGCAAGCGCGAAATGGTCGCACGATCGTTTATTTTCGCGTTATGAGAAAAACTCGGTGCATCTTTATTATAATGCGATATCGATTTCGCGGCGAGTACCATGGCCGTGATAAAGTGAAACGAAAGCTGTTCCATGTGTAAATTGTACGTTCAATGAACGACCAAACCGCTTCGCCTTCGTTCCCTGTTTATTTATTTTCCTAGCTCAATCGATAACAGTAAACAAACGTGTACAGTCATAAAAAATGTTTTCTAATGACTTTTTCGGATGGAAGCAATTAATTACATCTGCTTGTTATAGTAATCGGACGATTGCTCAAGGGCTTGTATGGCTGCGTATTACGCTTAATTAATTGAGCAATAAAACTTTAAAGGGTGTCGTCTTACTACGTGTATAAATAAAACAAGAGAGGAATGAAAACATGCACAAGAAACGCACGCGCATCTTATCACTTGCAACATTGTATGGATCGTACACAAATTACAGTGTACACGTCCATTATAATTAATAATATACTCCGAACATAAGGAATGCGAAACGACTGTAGATTTTTAACAATACACGATTCACATAATTATATATACCGTGCGAGAACGAAATAAAGTAAACAAATCAAAACGAACTATTCCAGCATGCTCTCCTGTATATGAAAAAAATCGGATAGAATTATAAACCATTCTCAAATCAAGTTACCTATATTCACAAACAAAATTCATCAAAATCAATGCTACTGTTTATGAGTTATTTTAGTCCCATACACACGAACAGAAAAATTATATACACATATATAAATATATGAAATCAAGTGGACTTACGACTAAATGGTACGCTATGTTACTGCGTCTGGCTCGAGGAAGGCATGTAAATCTATCGAACAAGCAAGCTCTTAGACAAACCGCCGCATTCCTATTATGGTGCTTTCGGCCTCCCCGTGCTCTATGCCCTTCTACGACACAAATCTACTTAAAATCTACAGACAGGCTATCGACTATTCTATGATGCGTAGGTATACTCAATCCTCTGTCTTATGTACCAGAAATTATAAATGAGAAATTTTAAGTAAATAATAGTATTAAAAATCCAATAATAGGCAATTTTCATTCGTAATTTATTTATTGTCATTTGAAAGTATTGATATAATTTATCATTTTTCTTTCATAATATGGATAATATGACAATAAATAATTTAACGGACACGAATATAATAACGTATTACCATGATATTTTATTACATAATTATTTTGAATTTTGAAGTATACACGATTTCTGAAAATAAATAAAAGACTGATGTTATTCTTTATAAAAGTTAACTGTTCACACGTTTATAATAGTTGTTTTTGCTTCAATCAAAAATTTAAAAAAGTTTATTTTTATTTATTTAAGATTTAACACTTATCTCTCCAGCGAGTAATTTAGCTTTCCATATCCGTAGCTTTAAAAATAACTTGATAATTATGGCCATTTTACATCTGTTATTCCGTATGTAAATGTATGTAGTTGGAGACGTTTTTCATGTGTTTCACGTCAATTAGTACCATCCGCAATAGGAAATAGTAGATCAAGCATGTCACCCCCGTCCCTCGCCCGCGCTCCGCTAGACGTTGACGTACTGAAGGGCTGCTATGTACAACATAAAAATACTTAATGTTAGGATATCATATAAACCGACACCTTTCAATTAACAATTACTACTCCAAATTTACGGAAGTAACCCTACTTCCAGTAGATATAATAAAAAATGATACAACAAACCACATTTACAAAACGTAACGAACAGAGGTCGAATCGTCTTCTAATTCCCAACTACAATTGCCGTTTTCCATAAAACGATCCAACTCTCAAAACCCACCAACATTTTCGCTCACAGTCAAAACAAACATTCGAAACGAAAACATCACAAACAGCGCTACGCTCACGAGTCACGATAAAACTCGTTATTAGCGAGTGCGAGTGCAATCAACAACCTAGCTTACCTAGCACTTGGAAACGACCTTGCGACGAAACAGACGAGAGCCACAGTGACACCAGTACTACCAGTATACATCGCGCTCAGCGCAATACGCATTCCTGATTCGACGCGCGCGCACCGCACACCCATCAGTAAGAAAGACGACACTTGTGTATGACACCTGAAAATTATATTGCGAAACTCTGTTTATACAATAGGTAGGTTCATAGCGATTCTACTTCGCGTTGAAGTGTTTTACGAATGATTTTATGTTCTTTATTATATAGCAACGCTATTGCGCAGTACTGAAATCCTATTCTTCGTGTTTCTCGTGCGTTAAAGGAAAGAAATGTATGCTAAAAAGATACCATTCATCGGTTATTATTATCTTTAAACACTCGCTTATCATTGTAATTTAAACGCCTGACTACTATAATTTTTAACTACACTATGTACACTAAACTAGTCATCAATAGTAATTAATGGATGTAGATTGAAGGATTCGAGTATCTCAACCAAATAAACAAGTGTAAAGCGATCGAACAACAGTGTAGAAAAACATATCGGCAAACATCGGAAACGATCGGTGTTGACGGAACCTAAACAGTAACCGATGCTACGGTTACGGTAGCAACAAAAACGTTGTCCAGTGGGGTTCACGAGCCGTTCTCACATAACGGCCGTGACCTCTTCACCGGGAGATATCGGCGAGTGACCGTCCCGCTCGCCCCACCGTCGCTTTCTTCTGACCCGCTTTTCATAAACAATACTTCGGCAACGGCCCGCTTGCCTCAACACGAGAAAGTATTCAATATGAAAGCAACATTTATTTAAACAAACACCGATGACTAAGAAAAGAATCGATCGACGGGCCCGCGCTACGAAATAATCGAACGAAAACATTACGGTGACAAAATTAACTCACACGAAATTCAATACAATTCGTAACAAGAACAAACAATACGGAAATCAAACGGTGACCTTGCTATAATTGCGTATCAATAAGAATAATTACAATCACTTGATTCGGTACAACGCGTTCGATACATAATATAATGCGTATTCGAAAGCGTCAATAATCCAAACAAAGCCAAATCCGATAGCAGCCGCGATGTTTGGTGTAATAATTTCTCAACCAGCATTCAAGTTCAACAATACTAAATTCGCTACGGAAAAGCGATATCCGATTGCAAATCCAGTCTAATTAAGCGTGAGAACCCCATTATTTCCCTCTATAAACAAAGTGAAACGAGAATCCAAAACAATAATAATTGGTTTAGGGGCAGTCAAAAAGGTTTTGATTCATAATTTGAAACGCAGTCGCGTCCTAACTTAATAGAGACAAATTGTAAATTCCGTTTTGAGGGGCGCGGAACACAAATAGAACTCGAAGGGAGCATCGAAGCAGATGTAACATCACACAATCGCGGCCTATACAACTTGAACACGACCCCGTATCTGATTCCGCAATTCGAATATCGAATTGTCTCATGTGATATCGAACCGTTAAATGACATGTGTCCGAGATTGTTATTGCGATATTCCGCAGGATATTTTATTAATTTACTTTCTACTGTCATTGCAACGGTAGCGGCTGGTTTCCCTTCGCATTAATCAGTGACATTGTCGCGGCGACGGCACGCTGCCGTCGGCATGTTTAACAATACTTTCACGTCAAGACACTATTCAAAGTCGAGCAGTCACTTATCCGAGGAGCACTTAATTAAATGAGGATGCAAGAGATCTCGAACACAAAACAATGAAGGTCGTAAATCACGGCTTCCTCCATGTAATAGTAGCATCCTACGGGCAGAAGCTTCGCGGCGGCAATCCGGCGCACTATCTAAATTGATGGTTTCCGGTGCACATTAGAGCGCTGAATCTATCGCGCAGCTGTCTGCGTACGCGACACACTTCATTTGCGGCTGCGCGTGCGCCCGTAGAAAGTGACGCTTTGTCATCGGCCACATTCGCCCAAAATCGAACAAACAGACGAGCGAACGAGACTGGGAGATGTGAATCGATCGAGTTAGAGCGAGGCGGGGGACTATTGTGTGCGAACACCGGGGTCTCGCACATTTGGCGTGCCAGCATCCGCGCACTCCGTTTCACGGATTGTATGATTCTCGCACATTCATCAGATTCCGCATCGACGCTACCGAAACGCTATTTGTGAGCGAGAGCTGCAATTTATCAGCCTAACGAATATGGGTTAATCGCCTAATAAATCACAGTCCAGAAGAATGCAATTCATTACCAATGATTTCTTGATGTGCAACCTGAGCCATCTTACCAGCTATAACAATTTCTTTTAAATAGTATTTTATTATAAGTAAATGATAAGAAGTAATGAAATAATTTAATAAATTATTACTGTTTATTTTTTAGTGGTTACACCAAAAGTCCTTGTAAGACGCTGAGTAATTCCGCGAACCAAATTTAAAAACTCATTTATTGCATGATAAGGAGGAAATTAACACGTTAAAAATATTTATGCCATAAATTTTAAACATCTTTATTCACCTGCTAGTAGTTTTTTGCGACGGAATTAAATCGATACACACTTAGCCAATATCATTAATTTGAGTGATTACAAGCATCCCTATTTGTTTCCTGTGTGGGCGGGGAGCCGCGTCGGTATTAATTTATTCATGTGGGCCGAACAGTGGAGAGTGAGACACGCGGGATCGCGTTACACTCGTTAATCAAAGCCTCGCGACAACTACGAGGAAGATAGTTGGCTCCGGTGACAAAAAACTGGGAGACGATTGACGACTCGCAGCAGTTCACTCCTCATGACTTTTTAAGAACCACGTTAACAATACGAACACGACATAATAGTCCTTTCTTCACACCACTTCCTTTATTTAACTTTAACAGTTCTTTCTTTGTTCTCTTTTCTTTCTCGGTCAGCAACGCATCAGTGGTGTTTGTGTTGCTGATCTCCAGAGGACAGTCAACAACAACCTATCTTCAGTCGCTGCCTGCTTCGCTACGGGCTGTCGCGAGGGACCTGCGTGTCTCAAGGCTAACCTTTTTACCCGGAACCGTGGACTCAGGGGAATTAATTGTACCCCGGTGGAGGGGCGGACCCCGCTGTTGAGCGGGAATTCCTGGGACACAGTCAGTAGTCCCCCAGATGGTCGGGGGACTCGCCTAACTCAAGGAGCTCCCGTGGTAGTGGTAGCCCTCGGGCGGGCGAGCGGCCCATATGACAGTGATTTCACTTTGTT
>DWJN01006750.1:0-10452 GCA_018248895.1 Carystus phorcus | reverse complement strand
GACGTTTGACAATAGATTTGACAGTGAATTTCTTAATTTTTTCGTTGATCAGCCTTTCAGAAACCGGCCGTAAGACTCCTATGTCATAGGTTTACCAAGTGTCAAATAGTATTGGAAATCAATGAAATAGTTAATGACAAGTAATATATTTATATTTGTAATATATTGCTAATATATTTGACGAGTAATGTATAGATAACAATTAGTTATATCAATAATAAAATATATAAAATAACAATATATAGATAGGTATAATTAACAAGAAACTTAACAAAATAGTGATAAATGGTGGAAAAAATATCTATAATTAAACATAAAGCAACTATGTAACCATGCAACTATGTAAATATACATGCAAAAATATATTATCAGTGTAAAAGTAGACAAAATGTAATGTAGATAACATAAAAATAAAATGGCATCTATAAGAGTTTATGGCGATACATACATACTACTTTATACTCAAACTATTACTAACATTTTGAAGTTTAGTTTCAATATGTATACTAAAACTAAAGTCTATAAACATAATAATAAGTAACAAATTTTGTGGTTTCAGCTTTTTAGGCCTAATGTAAAGAGTAAACTTTGAGGCTATACTATTGAACTGCATATAAGGTTTTTTTATGTAAGAATCCTACCACCCAAAAAAACAGCTATATTTTAGATTAATTATTGACACAAAAAATGTGTGCTTGATGAAATGGAGCTTATTATTGCAATTAGCTTAGAATAGAATTTAGAATTGACAGAAATACATCAGATTCAATGAGCAATAAGCAGTTAATTATAGGTTTGATTTCAATTAGAAGTATCTAGCTAACCGTTTCACAAATTCATTGCAACTATGTTATGTATAAAGTGATGTCAGCTATCATCGCTGGAATAATCATCAAATTGTCCATCAGATTCATGAAATGTGTAAGGATTGCACAGTTTTTCGTATCGCACTTTCTCTGTCACTGAGATAGTGTGGGCATCCATGGGACAAAAGTTCCCTTCCGCCATCTTCCGCTTTACAAAGAAGAGCCAAGGTGACTGCGCGGCGGTGGTCGTGCGTTGGAGATGCGGCACCCAGTACTCATCAGAATCCCAATCTTCTGGGGAACTACATGGTTCAGTACGAGCATCTGAAAATAAATTGTTTTTAAATTTATTGCACCGACAAAGATTACACTGATAATTTTTCACATTAAATTACTTGAAATATGTGCAGTGTTACTTCAATAATAAGCGCAAATAACATTCTTAAGTTTAAAATTCGCATATTAATTAAATTATTACATAAAGGTGTTACATTCAATTATTACATTATTAAATTCATTAATTATGTCAAAATCATTATATCAATATATTTTGAATAAAATAAATTAATTATGTCAGATCATATTAAACCAATATAAAGTCATTAAATTACAAATACATACATACATACATAAATTGTCCTTTGAAGTAGAGAAATATTCATCATATATGTATGTAACAATGTATTTGATTATGATAAAATCAATTTTTGTATGGAAATTGAATTCATTAAAAAAAATTAACATTTACCCTGGTCTAATTTAAGGGTATAAAATATACAAGTTAATTTTTATTATATTATGAACTGAAATAAACATACCACTGGATTCTTCTATACTTTTGCTGTAATCTATATCTGCTAACTCTTCATCTAAACTTCTTGTAGACTTCGGGCTTTCAGATCGTTCAATTTCAAATTTCCTAACAAAATAAAACAGAACAGTTAATATATTAGCATAATAATTATACTTGAAATTTTATTAACATTACTGTTAAATAAAAAAAGGATAATACCTCCCAATGATCCTTTCTTCTAATCCTGTGCGTAAGAGGCTTCTCTGTTTTATATATTCTTCATCTTCAGGCTCATCAAAATAGTTTTGTGCTAAATCTAATTCCTGTAAGCTTTCTGAACACTCTGGTGCTTCATATAAATAATTATCATACACATCTAACTTAGTGAGGGATTGCAATTCATGCATGCACATCGGCAACATGCACAGTTTATTGCTGTCCAAGCAGAGGACGGTAAGTTTCTTTAATTTAATAATATCATCGGGTAAATACATTATAGTATTGCAGGATAGGATACAAATTTCTAAGTTCTTCAACTTGCAAAATTCATTCGGTATACTAGATATTCTATTTTCAGATAGGTTTATTTCTATTAAATTGTCATATATATCAATATTTGAATTGATTTGTGATAAATATGTATAACTAAGGTTCAGTCTTTCTACTTTGCAACATTCATCTAGCCCCTTGCAAGGGATACTGGAGAAACAGTTAGAAGTTATCACTGCCTTTGAACTTAAATCTATTGATTTAGCATTCGCAAATGTTCTTAAAAGTTCGTAATGTGAGTTAAAATTGCAACTATTCATTTTTACCACACTTAGCAATGTCTTATATTGTACTAACTCAGTTATATAATCATTGGTGAGGGATTTTCTTATATTTGTATTGCAGCTGATATCCAGTTCCTTAAGATTCCTTGGGTATTCACTCCATACCCAGTATGGAGGTCCACAAAGTTCGTTACAGGATAAATTTAATTTTTCTATTGTATGACAAAATGCAGGCCTCTCATCGAAGTACTTGATGTTGTTAGATGACAAGTTTAACACTTTTATATTCTTGAGATTCAATACTGGTGTTGGAACGCTTTTCAGTTCATTGTGTGATAAATTCAATTCGATTAAGTTTGGAGGGAAGTCAATATTGTCAACATTTGTAAGTTTATTGTTGGTTAGATCTAATACAGTGACGATTGTGTTTTCTTTTAATAATATCTTTGTCAATCCATTTCTTGGTTCTTTCAGCTTTTCCTGTGTTTTATCCATGATTAAATCGCCACAGTATAATACAAATGTTTTATTACTTTACCCATCCATGTATTCTAATAAATAAGTCGTACTAAGTTAACGTTAAATTAATTTATATTTTATTATGTTTTTAACGTTTTTGATGATTTGATATTGAATTGATTGACATTGGCGTTGAACTTACATTACAAAATTTGACATTTTACAAATGACTTGACAGTTGACACTTTCGTGTCATAAAGTTTTTAGCAGCAAAGATTCCAACGCGATATTGTCCGATAATGCCAGTACTGCCAGTATCGCTATTTTATTATTTTGTGAATATGGCTACCTATGTATTTGTTTTAAATTTTTTATGATTAAAATGATTGTATAATTAAATAATTGCATAATGACTGATTTAACAAAATAAATCTACCATAAAGCCACATTCTTCAAGTGTTCTAAAAAAAAATTATGGGCTGTTATTTCACAAATCAATAAACAAGAAGCAAAGTGCGACATCCTTTCAATGGGCATGTTCACGATACGGAGATGTATAATTGTCATCTGATGGTGGAAAAGTTGAAAGGGGATGAAGAAGGGTAATATAAAATATTCGATCTCTCTCACTATGAAATAAAAACTGCAATTAATTATTATTCCACTAAAATTAAGTTTAATAAAAGCGTTGAAAAGAAATCAAATAATTTTATTTTAATCTATATTTATCTATTAAATAATATTAGATATGCTTATTAATATAACAGAGTTATTAACGATAGAACAGATTGCCTTCTCCGCCCCAGAGCCGTCGTCCCCCGTATCCTATCAGTTCTTGTCTCAGCGCGTTGTACTTCTTGAAGAATAGCTTCTTCAGTATCCGCTTACGCCTTTTGTCCTCTTTCAGACATGACTCGAGTTTGTCCATGCAGACGTCTTCCCTAAAACATCAATAAGTAAAAATTGAGTAAATAAAGTAATAAGTATAATTAAGTAGTAAATAAATACCTATGGTTTAAAGAACATACTTAATTAATATTTTTATACACTTTTTTATATTGGTACAGAAATTGATACTGCTTAGGTACAATACATGTATTAACATGTTTGTATTAACAATGTATAAACATAATCTGCGATAATCCCGCAACAATATTTGCGAAAACATATAGAAGGGTTTATTTTATTGACTGTCTTGGCTCCAGCGATAGTTATCAGATTACGAAAAAAAATAATGAAATCAGCGATAAAATGGCGCGAAACAGTTGGCGCGTAAATTAACCTAATCTTATCGGTTAACCAGAGTATTTCGTCGCAAATAAAGAATTTGAATTTGAATATTTTATAGAAATCAATATATAACATTTATGTCTTGAAGTAAGGCGCAGAAAAAATAGATTAATTAGCTAGAATAAAAGCAAAGTTAATACTTGTAATTCTGATCCAGTAATAGTTTGATAGGTTCAGTCTTGGTGTACTTGTCCGGGAGACGGGAGCCGGGCGGCAGCTTCGACAGCTCTTTCATCACCCCCATTATAGTGTTCTCCAGTTGCGCTAACTTGGGTACCATTAGTCTTTTGATTACCTGGATATAAATAATTAAACTTCACAGATTTCCTTCGTCTTTATAAATACAGACTATTATGGAAGGAATCAAACATTTGTTTGTCACGTAAATCAATCAGGGTTATCAATAAAGTTTTTCTTTTCGAAAAAATGCAGTATGCTGTGACCGATTTTGTAAGAATTTTAAAAATTATTATATATTTTTATAATATAGTTGCTTTAATAATAACCTTGCCGCATTTGTTGCCTGTTTTGCACGGAGTCCGAAATTTTCTACCTAGATCCATGTAGGGCAAATTTTGTATCTGTACTATGACTTTTTCGTTGCCGCCTACAGCTGTTTTTTTTGCTGAAAAATAATTACAATATGCTTATACTATATTACTTATTACTTATATTATTTAGATAGAATCAAAGTAACAACGAAGATAAAACTATTGTCATACATATGGGTTATTTAGATGTCCAAGCATTAATGGTGACCCCTTATCAAGTGGTTCATCTAATTTAAAAGTGACAATAAAAACAGCAAAATAGCAGTTTGCTATCTACTATTATAGTTATAATAAAAAAAAAATAATAATAAAAATGAAATAGTTTACTGACACATTAATGCTTTTAAACTCTTCCCAGATCTTGCTATTTCCGGTTTATTATATTCTTCTGAAGTTTTACCGCAATACACATATATTTTGGAAACAAAAAATATAAATATACATTGAACAATTAAACATTTTAAAGTGATTTTTTGATGCATTGTTCTATGCGTCCGCGTCTACAAATTATAAGTGTGAAGTGAAAACTCGTATGAGTTAAGTTTACAAAATATAGCTTTATGATTAGCTAACAATACTTTGGTTTTCCGTCATCAGTTACTGTTTTGTAAATTTAATAAAGTTCTACTTGGTATGCTGGATATATTGTGTCACTATTTTTAAGTATTATTCGACTAAAAAAAAACATTTTCTGCCATTAACATAAAACACCTCCAACCTTTCCTTTCTTTAAAGCCCAATTTTTATTACTGCTTTTGTTCATAACCAACGTCAACCGTTTATGTATAAAAGAAAAAAGTATTATCTTTAATCAAATTTTTTAAGATGAACTTAGTTTTATAACTTACGAGCTTTTGCCCTCGGCTTCGCTCGCGTTAAGACACTTTCATCTCCTAATTTGTCCCCTTGGGTGTAGAATTGGTCAAAATCCTTTCTTAGCGGATGCCTACGTCATCACATCTATCTGCATGCCAAATTTCAGCCCGATCCGTCCAGTGGATTGGGCTGTGCGTTGAAAGATCACTATGTCAGTCAGTCACCTTTGCGTTATATACACATATTTAGATAGATGACCCAGCAAACGTTGTTTTGCCATAGGAATTAATTATTATTTTAAAACTATTTTGGTAACCATAAAGATGGTTATAGTGGGTTTACTTTAAAAGCTAGACTTAGAATTATATTTTGCATTTGAGTATATTTTCCTTTGTAGCCAAGTAGATAAATATTTTGGATTTACTTAGGATTTCGTGGTAATACTTTCCCCGTGGTAATATATTCGAGTATTTTGTAAGAACTTATTTATAGTAAATAGCTATTAAAAATATAACGTAACCGTTGACAATTATATAACGGTCACGTGTTACCGTATCGTAGAAAAGTGGTCACAAAACGAACAATAGCAAGTTTTTAATAAACAACCTAATATTTAGGAAACTTTAATCTGAAGTAAGTTAGAATTTTACTTCTAAGGCACAGAATGTGTTCCTGAGTTCATGTGAAATAGTTTTAATAAGCCAAAGCTGTAAAGCAATTGCAATCAAGTAGTATAGTTGATGTAGTGTAAAGATTTTACTTAATTAGATCAAACAAAGACAGTTCAGACAAAATGTGCGAAAACCAGTTAAGACTTCAAGTTGTGTTGATAGTTCTATGTTTAGTCTTTAGAGGTTTGCTCGCCGTAGATGATAGTAAGATATAATATTAAATAGATTATATTTATAATATTAAATAGATCTTAATAACTCTTACTAATGCTACTCGCATTGACATACATATATGTATATTCGAGTTATCCATAGAATAGAGACAAAATAAGAATCTCTCTTATTTTGAGTAATCTACTCAGCAAATAATATAAGCATAAGTTTATTAAAATGTAATTTTGCCGGCGTTTTTAGTTTCGATAAATATTTTGAATTTTAAAATATTTCGGTGGAAGAAATTTTGTATTTGGAGCATTGTTTACTGTCTATGAATTTCGAAAAAAGAATCCAATTTCTTTCTTTTTAATTTTCATTCCAGGCCTGTTATTCACGGTGACGCGAGCACCTCGATATTTCGGCATTCTACAAGACCATCGAGGGCAACCATTGTCCGTGGAGGTTTCCGAAGAATACATGGACCAGGACTACATAGCTACTAATAGGTGAGTGAAGTTAAAACTACATAGCGACTAACAGGTAAATGGAACACATGATTTTAAACTTTAATAACTGTAGATTTTTGGATATTTTTCTTGCGATACGAGTAGCTACTAATTGTACGTTTTAGGATGATACATCTATATCCATTTTTTTATGTTTTTACTTAAGTGGTTGATAAATGAGTAAACAAGCCATGAGGCGGCTAGTAGCCGCTAGCAAAAGAATACGCATCACATGTATGATTTAATTTAATAATAACCACGAGGAAGAAGTTCATCCTTAAAACTAAATACTTTGTTTTTAATTTCAGAAAAAGACACAAAATCGATTGGAATAAGTAAGTTGATTTTTGAATATTTTACCTTGTCTTCATAATTAGCTCTCATGGTCACTTTAATTTGCTTCTCCCCGTGCAATAGATAAAGTTTATCGTTCCTTTCACCAGGGGACGATATTATTTTGTGTGATTTGAGAATTATCATACTTTTTATACATATCAGAAGAAAGAGCCATAAAATATATCTTTAAACTAGTAGACCCGGCCACGTGTTACCGTGTCTAAGGTTTACATACTCAATTTTGCCAATTAATTACCTTAAACCGCCATCTGTTAAAATCTTATAGAACTAATCTTTTGTAATATATTAAACAAATAATTTGCAATAAAATAATGTTGCGACTATAAATTGAGATGTAAGCTATCCTATATTTTAAGTTGGATCAAACTGGACACGGTGTGCAAAATTTGATTAAAACCAGTTAAGTAGTTTAGGAGTCCATCGCGGACAAACACCTTGACACGTAATTTATATATATTAAGAAGATAATTGCTCATTTCAGAAATCCTTTGGACATCGATGACTTTGACGACGACGAGACAGAAGAATTATTGGACGAGAAAGATAAAGATGTTAAATTACTTAATCGTTACAATTTGCAAGCCGGCCCTGTTTAGAAACCATTTATTAAAGAGAACACTATAAAGAAGTTATTATTAAAAAAAACTCCATGTGTCAAAGCGTGTTCTTAATATTTCTACACATTCCCCGTAATTTTAATAGGTATAATTAACGATTGAAGGAGTATTATATAGCGTTAAAGCTTTTATATTTCTTATGTAATGTTTTCAACACGGTTAAGCCATTTCAGTGTTAACGGAAACGAACTTACACACAAAAAATTATGTATATATTACGGGATCTGCCTTAATAAATCATGCCAGAAAAAATTTTCTAATTTTCAATTTTAGTATATATATATTTATGTATTTAGATTATATTTTCATACGAAATCTATTTAATTGAGCTATTAATATACATAACTTGAACACAAGTGAAATTTATTAACATCTCCGATATCGCAGTCATTAATTGTTTAATATTTCCCTCTACCAATCTGTATTGACGCAGCCTGGTGCAGCCTCCTCAATCAATATGGAGAACCCCGTATACTGTTGTAGGCCATAGATTCACACCAAGGCTGCAGGCAGTTTAGGGATTTTAGCGTTCGAACTCCTCCCGAATCTTAAACGACGGACTGTGATTCTTAAAAATTTGGGTTATAAAGCGGAATTTTCATTGTTCAGGCCCCTCAACGAAAATTGCTCCCCCGCTACTCTCCCGAACTAAGGAAATTGCTGACTATCTCATCGTTTGGCGCCATTAATTAAATCACTACATATTTAAAACAAAGTCGCTTTCTGTGTCCCTATATCCCTATGTACATATGCTTAAATCTTTAAACTACGCAACGGATTTTGATGCAGTTTTTTTATAGATGGAGTGATTGAAGAGGAAGGTTTATATATATAATACGTTCACAGTTTTTCTATAGTGTATTTAGTATCAGCATTGCACCCGTGCGAAGCCAGGACGCTAGTATTCAAATAAGTATTTAATAACATGTAGTAGGTTATATTACTGAGCTACTCCTGATCTCAAAGCGTAACGTATCGTTCATCTCTTTCCTTGTTTTTTTAAGTAGTCTATTATTATAACTATTCAAGCCAATTGTCCTTTAAGTAACTCAATACAGCGCAACGGACTTTTGTCAAAATATTTACTTAGCGACAAATTCTCACAATAGAATTTTAACGCTAATAATGCTATTCAAGTCATACAAAATCGTCCGAGTAGGCAATTGTAGTCACAAGGCATTAAAGGACTGGTTCACCCGACGAGGAGCGACTTGGGCGATGAAATGTTTTATATTTACACAGTAGGTATGTTTTAAAATTTAAAATATTTAACTTGCTACACTGCTGCACATATTTATTACTGGTATTCTAATTCTGTCCGGTATCATTCAGATCTTGTTAGTGATTTAAATTAGTTTGACCTTGATAGCTAAATTGAAAAGTTTTTCAGTAGGGACCGTAACGCATCGTATCTTTATTTCACTACATTGTGTATATGATACATATACATATAATATGATAATAATATTCTTAAATTGTAATGTTTACTTTTTACGTTATTTTTACTTTCTTAATATGGCTCTAAATGTGTCTCCAACGCAAATTTTATCAAATGAACTAAGAGAAGCGTGAAGCTCTCTCTTCTGATTATGTAATGATAGTAGAAAAGAAAAAAATGCTTGCATAAGTGTATGAGCAAAAATATATATTTGTTCAAATACATTTTAAATATTGTTAATGTATATAAATAATATTGTATGTTTTGCATTGTATGTTTTGTATGCATTGCATTATAGTCGGGGTTTTTTTAAAGATGAAAATATCCAGAAGGTTTACAATATATAACTAGAGTATCGATTTCTCAAACTTTATGATTGCACAAAATTGTCATCGCTTTCTCAATGAACAAAAGAAACACCGACGAACCACGACTTCAAATAGATAATTCAAGACCGAAATCCTACGCATTAAGTATATACGCATTAAATGAGATAGCTCAAAAACTACTCGTCAGATGTCGCTTTAATTTATATGGGACTACATGATAAGCACTAGCTTTCGAATCATCCAAATTGGTACAGCAAATGGACATGAACATGTCATGAATAAATAACAGTGAATGTAAGTGAAAGAAAGGTTTTTTAAACATCCTGACATCTTAATCTCGCTCACTGCCTTCGTTCAGACAATAGTCGTTTGTCCGATCTTAATGCAGACTTATTTTATTTAATAATGTCGTAGTATCGATTGTCGTACTGATAGATCTAAAGATAAAGTCGATATCGAGTTGCGACGTTGTAGTGTTCGTTTAATTCGATATTTTAGGATGGCAGTGACTTTGACAGCTTCTTAGAAGAGTTTTTTTAATACATAACATGCATAAATACAATTACTTGAAAACTTGAAATGTAATTTGGTAATGATTTTTTTTTGGCACCGGGGATCTTTAGTGTTAACCATAACATTTTGTTTTATTTCAGCGATACCGAACTATTTTTTTATTGTAAGTTCATAGAAAAGTGTTTGGCCTTAGAATTGTAAAATTTCAATGAATTAAATTTAATAAATTTCCCGCGTCAGTGTTCCCGTTGGGTTGTAATGTAGGTGTTAGCAAGAGAGAAGGCATCTTCTATGTTGGTGCTTCACCATCCAAGGCTTCATGTCTCTTATCATCAGGTAGGATAGCAGTCAAGTCTTAACTTATATAGTGTAAAAAA
>DWJN01006749.1:0-10452 GCA_018248895.1 Carystus phorcus | reverse complement strand
TTGTGTGTTAATATTCGCCGTTCATATCGGGTTGTTTCAAAACGGTTATCTGTTTATCGCTTAAAAAGCGCAAGTACTTATATATACATATATTGTCCCATCGTGGGACACTATAATAGTACCAATTAAATAGGACTGCTATCTTAAAGCCAGTCATTGAATAGCTTGTCTATTTCATAACATAAAATACTTCACTTGTAAAATGTAAAACACTCGAGGCTAGATGTAAAGCAATTTAAATTTATAGCAGCCACTCCATCTTGTATAGCCCGAGTGCACTTAGAACTAGCTAAGTACTAGCATTATGCATGCTGTAGGCAGTTAAAAATTCCCTGCCTGACATGATTTGAATATTGACGCTTGCTTAACAGTTCAGGAAGTTAACAACGCATAAATTATACGTTAGGGTTTATGTACACTATCTTATTGAAGTCGATAGCTTTTGAAAGGGTTTATGCCTATTAATTAGCTTGTTGTAATCAGTAACTATTGACGTATGACAATAGACTTGACAGTTTATTAGTAAATGTTTTTTTGATCAGTCTTTTCGAAACCGGCGGTTAGTGTAACTTACCTATGACGTAGATGACATAATTAACACAAATTATACATCACAAGGTCCTGAAAGAAAACGATAATCTGTTGCATTAAAAGTGTTTAGAAACGTATCCAATTTAAGACTTGGACTTCGTGTCCGGGAAAGTTGCAGAGTCAAACGAATAATTTTAAATTTTAAATTCAATGAACCACGAAAAGTCTGGATGTTTGCGTTGGCGGAATTATACTTGGGGACCTTCAGTTGTAACCAGAATCGTAAACTATCAGAAATCTGTAGGCTCGAAACATCTTGTTTTGAAATTATAATATTATTAATTTCATTTATTTCCTGTTACAAAATAATTACAAAAAATATATTAAAAAATATATTACAAGGTAAATTTACATAAAGATAAAAACATTTGCTTTGTGAGAAGCTTCAATCTATTACTACCTGTTTGACAGATCTGGCCCTCGCCATTAATCACTCGATTAAATTATGATACAGAAACTCTGAACGTTTTCTCTATCAAAACCAAGGCTGGGATACTTCAGCACTTCAGCAGTCACTAGATTCGTAAACCATCATAAAGCTGTAGACTTAAAATCTTGAAATAGAAAGTCCAAATATTTGGTTTATCGAATCCAAACTAGGACACGACAGTCACCAGATTCCTAAGCCACAAATCTATAGGCTTCATTGTTTTAAGCGTTTGAAAATCTCGCAGCACGTCCCCAATATATCCTGACGGTAGTCTGCCGCGGCCGTTACTGGAAACTTTTAAACAGCAGCTGAAGCGTGGCGGGCCATTAATTTCAGCCACGACACTGCGCACCAACGAAAATTCAACTCGGAGCCCGCATTCGCCGCGCCACAGACATAATGAAGATCGCTCTAATCGTACACTAAGTAATGAACTTGAGAACTAATTCTTTCTAGTAAATATAATAATCTTTGTGTATATATTTCTTTTGTTTTTATATATTTCTCCTCGCGTTTCTTACTCATATGAACTCTTGAACGATTTCACCGATGTTTATGATTGTTTTGGGTGTTTTTTTTCTTGAGTACAATAGTTTAGATTCACAATTTGATCCGGAATATATACCAGAATATTGGTGAAATTTGGCACCAAAGCAATTAATAGTCTGGACCTAATTGAGTATAAAGTTTATGGCACGGATATCAAATTTAATCATAATAAGAATACATGATTTCCACTCTATTCAGATCTATAGGTCACATGGTCTTCTCGCGAGGGAAATCCTCAACGGCCAAGGCACAGTTACTAATTCGATAGTATAGTTTAAAATATTTATGAGATTTCGTACTGTCAAAACACTTTCATTCGGGCAAAAACTCATAATAACATAAAAAAGGCTATATATTGTTTGAGACACACGAGGTTCATGTTTCTGTGTATAATATTTTAATTTAAGGTTTCTACAAAATTCTCTTTATCGTCTCAAGTCACGTCTCAGTGTAGTTCTCAACTACGATACCAAGATAAACTATTCATTGTACCCTTAATTTTAGTCTGGGGCTCAACAATGGAGCTTTATCCGACCTCACATGCTTTGAGATAAACAACCCCATCCCAACGTTTGATCGTGACAGCTGCTTCTCATACTGTCATGGCGGATTAGCCACCTTTATGGTTCGCGTAAGTAATTTAGTATTGTCAAGGCATTGTGCATGCTAAGGCATGTATTGTGGTCTTGAGGTTTGTATTAAACTCTGAGATAATAGTGTGAAACAAATCAACGTATATTATTATCATATTTTTATACGTTTATTTTATTGTTTTTCTATTTTTATTGTAAATGTATAAATCTAACGAAAAAACAAGTTTTTTTTATTCATTATAAGTTAATGCTTGCCTACAGTCCCACCTGGTAAGCGCGTTAAATTAGTAGAAGCCTAATTTACTCTTGACTTGAAGACATTAACATTATAATCATATGGGAATACTAAATAATAATAAAACGGATTATGATTTAATAATGAAAATATATAAATTAGTTTTTTCTCAATATTTATAAACATACCGTTGATTATTTATTTGAAACTCCCCTAAAATCTGTTTCTCGGATAGATCTTTATAATACTAAAGTTGCGATATGTAAATGCGTGTATAGTTACATATATATGAAGTAAAATAGTTATACTACCCAGGTTTGTCTGATAGATAATGACATTAGGCACTAAGCTTAGCCTTTGTTTAGGCGTTTTAAGAGGTTACACAAAGTTACTAAATAAATAAATAGATTTGGTGGTGGAATAGTTATGGGAATTAACGATTTCCTTCATATTTTCGTATAAATAAGGTGAAAGAAGTGTCTACATTATATTTTTCTTTGTTAAAAGAATCACGTAAAGCAAATACCTGTAGGTCGCAAAGATAGCGAACTATTCAAAAGGGATAATGCCGTAGACAGGTTTTCTTCACTGAAAATGCTATAGGAGCATAATTTACAAATTTATACGTTCACCTAGTACAACCTTATTTTAATTCTAATAAGGTTTAAACTGCTATGACCATCGCAAGTCTAACTTGCTGAGAAGTGCACCAAAAGCGCAGACGTAGCTCTTAAGCGGAATTAAGAGGGTATCTACAATATATATTCATAGTGCGTTTGAGGGTATTATGAAAATAAGTTTACCCTTATGTCAGTGATGAAACGATGGTGGAATTTATTATTTAAGCCGATGAAGCGTAGAAAATTGTACTCAAACGAATGAATTAAATGGTTTTTTTAAATATGTTTTTTTTATTTTTGGTATCACTATAAATACATCGATAGATTTCATTTAACGGCTTACATATTTATCTTTTTTTGGAATATTGTCGGATTTTTCCGAATAATATCGATCCTAATTAAGTTCCTTTTTCAAGAATATGTGGAATAAGAGCGAAGCCGATGGTATCAGAATAAACTGTCTACAAAAATTTTTTTATCAGGTATACCGAAGTCTAAAACGATGATTTTCACAACTTTTCACTTTGTCACTTAGGCTTTATGCGTTTCCGTAATAGTACGACACTTGAAAAGTTAAATTGTCTGCAATTACTTTTTACATGGTGCGACTCGTTATAAAATAACCTTTGAATTTGATTTGATTTGATTTAAATTTCACTATCCCATCCAGTGAACCGTTGATAATGATTACACACTTGAACTGAAGTTTGGTTTTTGGTAATGATTTTTTAATAGCTGAATAATTTTTTATGAATTTTGTGGACCTTTTTTGTTAGTGTTGGAGATGTTTTAGGGTTAATTCTACAGTTTCTTACTATAACATTGAGAATAGAACAGTTATATAGATTAACCGCATTGAAACAGTGATATTAATGAATCTAAGCCCGGCAGTAGGCTGCTGATTGTAAGTTAAATAAATTATATTTATAACTAGCTTTGGCCCGTGGATTTACTTGCTGAATAGTAGTTTAAAAAAACTAAACTTCATAATTATGGAAATTCAACCGTGTGCAACTGCTCTTGAGAGTACATTTTTACTTTTTTGTATTGTATGTAAATTTTTCCGGGATAAAAAGTAGTCTATATGATATTTTGGTCAATAATCTGTGTATCAAACAGTTACTTAGATTTGTAAAAATAGTTTCATAAATATCGTATAGATTAACTGGATATTGGATATTGGATTCATATTACAAATTTTATTATACTCAATTGAATTTACGGCACTGTCAGTAAACGGGACGAAGTAAGCCACAAGGTTTACTTGAAGCTGCTTTGTTTCGGACTAACTTCAGCCGTATTTCATTCTGTCAAGTTTTTACGTTATAACCACAGATACACGAGTGTAAAGAGATGAAACGTAGATAATTAATGTTTGATTAATTTTTTCTATTTTTTTTTCCGACTTCAGAAAAAGAAGGAGATTCTCAATTCGTCTGTATTTTTTTATTTGTTACTTGGTAACCTTTTACTGGTACTGATTTTCATGATTTTATTTTTATTTAAGTTGGTGCATGTAATAGGGTCCCATTTAAATATGTGTGACACCTAACGAGTAATTTTTGAGTTCTCTCTGGTAATGCAAATTTAAGAAATTATTTTCTAATTGTATTTCAAGCATTAAACAGCAATAAAAAAATACGTGATGTAGATGATTTCGGATTGAAATATCTTATTCGAAGTATTCAATTAAAGGTTGTTCTGTAAAATATGCTATAATCGAATCCTTTTATATTGAATGGGCTACGAAACATTTTCATTGGATCGAGTTGAGAATCTAAACCTTTCTGGAATCCATTTAAAGACATAAAATTTCATGAATATCGGTCTAACGGTTTACGGGGAGTTCAGTGACATACACAGGGACAAAATTATTATATACATATTCTCGTATATTCATGTTCATGCTATATCAGGGGCAAAGCCATCTGAAATGTAATCTATGAAGTTTTTTCAGGATTAATATTTTTTCAAAAGAAAACCAACTTCGCATATTAAAGTATATTAAATAAAACAAAAGTTACATTATTAACATTCAATAGTTAAAATGTTGCTCGAGTGATTGATTAAGTTGAAATCAATGTCTCAGAACTTATATTTAATTAGCTTAATTAAAAAGTCACTAGTATTAAATGAAGCCTAAACGTCATTTTAATATTCACATTATTTCTGAGGGCAATTATTGGTAAAAGAAAGAAATATCTAATTTTTTCCAACAGTCCATTTCTTTATAATCTTACATCTATGGTTATTACAATAAAATGTCCTACAAATTAAAACTTCTAACTCCCTACTTATTCTGTATATCGCGGTGAAGGTTCTTAGAGAAGAGTTTTATAGTAATGAATTTTTCACGAAGTTAAATCAATTTTTATAAAGTTTACGGTTAGGGGGCTTTCGGTTGTAGATGCGATGGACGTGATACGATGCTTAAATTGTTTTGAAATCTGTGAGTACCCTACTGATTTTTTATATCAGAATGTATTCTTGATATATTCTTAGCTTGCTTCTGAGGATTCTAATTCAAAAGGTTAAGAATGAAATAATCAGCGAACGTCATATTCTTTAATTTTATTCTGACAATCTCACAAAACGTCATTATAAAATATATTGTCTACCAGCCAGACATTCTGTTACAGGACACCGAGACGGGTTAACAGTCGACAACATATATTATCCATAGTTATCTACCCTTATAACGAAAGTCTTTACAAATTTTCCACGTATAAAAATTCCTTATTTAATGCTTTCCAAATATATTTGTTTCATTTTTAAACTGACTTCAAAAAAGGAGGAGATTCTCAATTCGACTGTATTATTTTTTATGTGTGTTATTTAATAAATTTTACTGGTTGGATCGATTTTAACGATTCTTTTTATATTCAAATGTTGGTTGGTATTCGTCTTATGGCCCCATTTAAATTTAAGCGACATCTAACGAATCATTTTTGAGTTAACCCTAATAATGCGATGAGAGAATTTACTTGACGAGTAATATGAGACCACTTGAAAAGCAGTAGGTTTCGTATAAAAAATAAATATCCAAATAGGTACCCAATTCAACGTTAACAAAATAGACACAAAATAATAATACAGATGAATTGAGAGCGCCACCTTTTTTATGTATACGCAGTAATGTATACCCAGTAATTATATAAAAATATATGCTGGACCCTCTTTGATGTTTGTAACTTAGTAACGTAACAAGTACTCGTATTTTTTATGAGATAAGTCTGAAAATATTAAATTAATTTTCATTAGTTCTGTAAGGTTCTGAACGGTTAGATATGTAGCCCAATTTTAATATAATTATTTGGGTGCGGAGTTGAGACAATACGTTTGTAAAATATCGTATACAATAAATTAAATTTTACATCGCTATTATGAGAAACAAACCTGAGAATTTGTACCTTAATTATATATATGGGATACAAGGGATCCCCATCTATTTGATTTATGTAGTCAATGATATTGAACAGAGATTTGAATATAAACTGTTACTGGCAATCCAATTAGACAATTTAAAGCATACCTAGGCATTACATAAAAGGCGATAAAATATTTAATACTTTATTAATCAAATATTTATATATCAAACACACACACATTCACACACACACACACACACACACAAAGAATATACACATAAAACACACATATATATGATATCTACACATAAAACACACATATATATGACCTTTCCTGTAGTTGTGTTTATAGTGCATCATATAATTGCTTATAAATTGTACATATTGTATTAATAGACTTAAAGAGAAAGTTATTGGTCTTTCACAACAGGGTATCCTAGTGTGAGACCAACGATACTAGATATAATTAAAACCAAACATGTAATTGCTTCAAGAAAAAGTAATTATTATTAAAAAAAAATCGCTCGCGTATGACGCAGCCAGCTGGTTCAAATAACCGTTTAGTTTTGTTTTGTTTACAAGAGATAAAATAATTATATTAAAATTGGGTTACATATCTAACCGTTCAGAACCTTACAGGAATAATTAATGAAAATTAATTTATATTATTATTTCTTTTTCAAGAGATCCTCTATAGTGCGTTGTACTGTAACATCGGAACAGAAACACGAAGTGAAATGAAACTGCGATCATTTAGTCGTTAGGGATGTCAACTATTCAATTCAGGGTAATTAATTGCTGGTAGAAGTAATGCCTAATTGCCTTTGATATAGTCAGACGTTGACTCGTAATTAAGATGTGAATACCTTCTAATTACGCTGAACAATGACTTTTGTCAAAGAGCTTCGTGAAATATACTGTTATTAATTTTGTGCAAAATTCACAATTACTTTAACGATGGCTTATGACTTTATGAGACTGTCAATGATATTATCAAGGCGTTGATTGAGTTCTCGTGAATTTGTAAGGAAGATTGAATAAGATCTACAAATGACACCCTTCCCGTAATTTGGTAACCGTAGCTATTATTCTAATGAAACGGATTGTAAAATAAGGTTTGCGGAATTGATTCACAGTCCAAGCGGAACGGCGAGAAAAGGCTTAAAGTTGTTTTGGGATAACGGATAATAATATTAATGTTATATATTCAAAGTCCTCCCTTTGTTTTTCTTATCATGCATAATTCGCAAAGACGTGATAAATAAACGATTCACAGAACTTAGAATGCAGACATATTCAATTTATCAAAATCATGTGGATATATTTTTTAATTTTATTATTGCACAAATCTATTTTGAGTGGCTATGGTATTTTTTTTACATTTCGTCTAGTTTGTTAATTCCTATTAAACTATTTTGTATTTGCATTATTAAATAAACTTAATAAGTAAATACATATTTGCAAACTACATAACAAAAAAAAATATTAGAAAGAAATATTGAAATGACTTGTTAGTAAGAAATAAATAAGTTAATTAACATTTTCAAAAATGTCATTAGTTATTTATTGCGATTTTTTTTAAGTCACACATATTCAAAATTATAACTACATATACATATGATTAGATTGTTAGTAGCCTGCTGTGTTTAACTGTAAGTAATTGTGCATTAAGCCGATATTATATTATATGTTGCACCTATGTTTGTAACATTGTAACAATTATTGGTAAACCAATATAAATAAGAAATGCTAAGAAATTCGTAGCAATGAAATACAATCGGATTGAACATATTCCAAGCATTAAAGTAGGTACAATTATAAAAAGACCTCTTATTTTCACTGTTAAATTTTTTCTTATCCTTAGATCCTCTACTAAAAACTACAAAGGCGAGACATGTTAACTAAAACGGAACGTTTGCCGGGAGACAGTCGCGGACTGAGGCCTTTGTGACATCAAGCGCCAACACAATTATGCAGCTCTTCAGAAACGCACGAGTACTATTCAAATGTTTTTCATTTTTTAATTGGTCTGGCCGGAGTTAAATACTCTTTATTTTCAGTCTTGTTTAATACGCGCTAAATATAGCTTAGTTTAATAGACTTTGTAGGGGTATTAGCGTCAGAAATGACTACTAAGTTAAACTTACTTCTTAGACTTACTTGAATGATGTTCTTTCGATGGCAAAAATTGGACTATGGCCTCAACCCATTAATTGCCCCATTAATGTGCTAAGTAGAAAGCTATAAATGGGTTGAAGGAAAGTTTTCTAATATGCAGTTTATGCATATTTTATTTGAACATAGTACAATTAATTGGAAATTCAAAAATGTAGCAAGAATAAATGAAAAATTTGACAGTATAATTTCAAAACTCAATTTTTTAGAACTAACCCAACTGGCATACAGGAATTTAAACTTTTTTATCGCGAACGCTCAACAGTGGTTAACGTGGTATGTTGGTTAGTTTCCTTGAATTATACTTAAAATTTTTGTAACATTTAAATACCATTCTTACTCAGTAAATTACAAAATGAGTTTTGTAATTAAAAATCCATGGCTTAATTATTAGACTTTTCTCATAACTCATGACTTTCCTTCTCCGTAAAAAAGTTGTTTAAATCAAGGGCCCGTCTGATTTTTTTTATCTTTAACTTTGGAACTCTCAAATATAAGGAAGTATCAACCAGTATTATGACCACTGGAATATTAATCCCTGAAAATAAAATATTATTTTCCTTCAAAGATACAAATACATAAATAATTTATAAATGGCGCACAAGGCGTGGGTCTCTCTTTCTTACTGAGGCTAAAGCATACTCCACCACGCTGCTCCATTAAATTTTATAGTGAGTTTGCCTGTTTATTACGTATCCAGACTAGTAGATTACTACTTTGTGACCAAAACTTTATAGATACTTTTATACTGCCATTTATACGTTAAGGTAATGATTTTTCATTAGTTTGGTATTATTTTACAATACTTTGGTGTGGATTTATTTATCAAATACACTTTCTTAGTATTTTCAGTATAATGAATGAATCCTGAATCTTGTTCACGACAGGCTTGACATATTTTCGTGCCATTTGAGTGAGTTCACAAGGGTTACAATGTATATAATATGTTATATGTAGTAATTCATAAATATTAAGTTTTTTAAATATCAATGTTGAAATGATTCTAAATTCAATATATTAAATTAATTATATGGTTGTATACATTTAAGTTAAGTTTGGGCCACTCTATCGCTTTAGGTTTACCTGTAATGATAGATGTGATTTGTGAAATAAATAAATAAATAAATAAATTACCTCAACCGCTCTTTGCCCGCATGGTCCATGGATGATAACAATGGCTTAGTAACTAGCCGTTTTGTAACATTTATCAGCTCATTTCATATCAGTCGTGACGTTGTTATAACCTATAGCCATTTTTTAGCAAATATCATAATTATTTTCCGGGATAGTATATAGCCTATATCACTCCTAAGATTCCATTGTACAGATAGGAGATAGAATGTTCCGAATCGATTCAATAGTTTTGGAGCCTATTCGATACAAGGAAACACAAATAAAATAAATCCTCTTTATAATGTTAAGTGTAGATTGACTGATTGATACTAATATATCAACGTATATTACGACGTAACCCATGACTTAGTGCATATCTATGAGCTCATCCTAACATTAATATCATGTTATGAACGAATGTTACAGACCAAAATCTACCAAAACAATTACAGAAAAAAATTAAATTCTTATTTTGTCTATACCTGGCTCAAGTTTAGCTACTCAAATACATTTTCGTCTAGTTTTTGCAATCATCTATTTACATTTTGTTTTTGTAAACCATATACAATAAATATTGATGCAGTTTTTACAATCATTTACAATTGTTTTTCTAAACAATCAATACGTTTAAATTTAACATACATACCAAATCTCCATAATCGTATCCCATAATCCTAACGAGCTTTTGCCCGCGGCTTCGCTCTGTTATAACCCTTGTTTGAAAATGTGATAGTCTACTCAGACCGAAAGGTGCTGACTAGCACCTTTCAGTCCAAGC
>DWJN01006748.1:0-10453 GCA_018248895.1 Carystus phorcus | reverse complement strand
TTGCTCACAATGTTGTAATTTTTTCCTTGTGTGTAATATTTTTGGTGTGCAATAAAGTGTTTTGTATTGTATTGTATAATATTGAAAAATGTTTCTCATAATAATTTTTAACAAATATTGATTATCGTTGGGTAATATTTGTTGTTTTTAATAAACATAACATGAAGTACTACATATGCACATAACCCGCTTTTCTTCACACATTCGATTACCCAAATGTTCGATTATTCGAATGTTTAAACACAACAATAAGGCCATTTCTACATAGATTCTATGTGAATGGTCATTTTCACGTATATATGTATGTATATCTAGCATGTGTATCTAGATAGTTAGGTATATTCAATCTATTCGATGTGTGACAAGGGTTCTGTACGCATTTAAATCATCGTTACATCAGACACTACTTTTCTGAGAATTCTGCTTATGTTTACTAACTCTAGGGAACTACCGTTTAATAGTAGTTTAGCAATAAATTCTACGCAACATATATTTTGAAGTGTAGTCACAGTCACAAATATTGATACCTAATGATAATGGTTGGAGTGATTTATCACTGTATTATTCATACTTATAGAACATACTGCATGCTTAATAATAAAGAAAATTGAATCATGTCCATAATTACAAAAAGTATATTGAGAATCACATTTTATTATACCTAACGATAACAGAAATATTACCATTTTTTTTATTTTTTTAAATTTAACAATGTTCCGAATAACTAATTTTAATTCTTTTGTCTGTACTGTAAAAACATATTAAAAATCATTTGACTTAGTCGCGGCGCGGCGCCGAGAAAAACATTTGAAACGAATAGAAGGTTCGTGCAACGCGGTGAAAAGTTATTAATGCTCGCGTATCGGTTGTAGATACTGGTATTATAATTTGTAAAAAAGTTAGGAGAATCGTATTGTAATTATTTGCGATTCATTTGGGAAACAATGTCGAATATACGACTGTCGACTGCAGCGATAACTAGGTCAAATCAAATCAAATTATTTATTCGAAGAAGGTTTTTACAAACACTTTTCGAAAGTCAACTACGCCATCGCTTCAACAAAGCCCTACGATAAGTGGCCCTGGTAGAAGAAGCGGCAAGAAACTCCCAAGGTGCTTTTTTTCCAACTCACAGTTACAGGCAGAACTTAGAGGTTACAACTTATATCTAGTGCCACTCACTGTGCATGTAACTGGAGATCACGCAACAGAATTATTTTTACGGTAAACGCAAACGCTCTTCGTTTTCGCGAAAAACACTTGGAAAAAACAAACAGGCAAACAATAATCGTACCACTGTGTTTTTTTTGTTGTGCATTATTATGTAAGCGAATCCTATCAAGAACATTTCGTTTAAATAAATTCACACATAACGCATCAGTGATGTCTATAGTATTTATTTTATTTTTTAATTTTATGTCACCTCGTACAGAAGAAACAAAGGGCTAACTTAATGCCTGATGGCATTGTCCACCAGTCGACCCTGGGTGATGTGGAAATAGCTGATGGTGGGTGTTAAAAATTATCTTTGTCCAGGGGCGACGATCTACACTTACCATCAGGTTGCACGTCTACTCGTTATTACATTTTAAAACATACTATTCTGCTTAGTAGTAAGTAGTTGTAGTAGTATGAAAATAAACAGCCACAACCAGTTGTACTTAAGTTACTAATTGTAATGTTATTTAAGTTTTAATAATGTTTAAAAGATGTGCTGAGGAGTTTCTTTCACCGTTTCTTCTCCTCTTTATAAGGCACCCTTCCGAAACGGCGGTAGATGCAAAATATTTGACGTTTCATCAGTGTATTTATAAATACCTACATGAAATAAATTGAGTTTGAGTAGGCCTAGCTAAAGATTGGTTGTAAACCTTTGCTTTGTATCGTGGCTATTAGGGACATTGCTGTGTTGGACATGGGCTAACCGGATATCTTATATCGAGAGGGTACTTACTAGTCCAAATCGCCATATCAAAGAATGTTTAAGAACTCCAAAGAGTAACAACAATAAAATCCTCTTTATTATACACCAAAACAGTATATTGTCAGGATACATTAACATGTAGAAAGCGTAGTCATTCACTTAATTAGATATGTTATCCAGATAACCTATTAAACTAATAAAGTAACATTTATATATATTAATTAATTTCCTAACATTGCTTTTATCTTGAGGCTTTGGTAAAAAATATACTGATTATTTTCATGGTCTCGCATATCATAGGATTCCGTACTTAGTGCGGTAAATAGTAGATGTCTAATATTTAAAGGCTTCAGTGTTCTATAGAAGTACATATAAGATTTTTATAGTAATTTATATTGTAAATCTTTCGGTTAGGACTTGTATTGGCCTCAACCCATTAATGGCTCACTACTGAGCACGGGTCTCTCCTCAATACTGAGAAGGTCAAGAGCACACTCTACCTCGCTGCTCCAATGCAGATTGGTGGAGGGGTTAGAGGCCAAACCAAGTGTCGCAAGTTTTTATGTTGTCCGAAAGCTTCCGACATAGCTTGACGACTGCTATGTTCATAGCAACCAGGCCCGACGGCTTAACGTGCCCTCTGAAGCACGGAAACGCTCAAGAAATTTTTGCCACTAGCGGTCACCCATCTGGGTACCGACCGCCGCAGTTGCTTAACTTCGTCGATCGCATAGGATCGACGCGAGCCGCCGGGCTGTGGGCGCTTCAAGGACTTGTATTGCTCAGTAATATTCTCTATTAATTAGATTTACAAAAAGTTCGGTTTGATATTCCGATAGACAAACAGATTGTATGAAGGTATTTTTTTTATCGAATGCACGAAACATTATATACAAGGTTTCTGTTTGTCGCACATGATAGCAGATAGTATAGTAGGAATATAAAGAAAGTAGTTTGAGATAGTTTTCAACATTTTTTCAAGGGCAAAAATAGCGCCTATAAAGTGAATTATGTCGGAAGTGTTTGGATATTAAATAAGACTTACTCCTGTGACTGTACACATTTTATTTAAAATACGTCTATACAAATTTAAGTTTTACATAGTATTTTTCTTATGTAATTTTAGAGTATAAATATTTACAGAAACTTACATTTATTTTTAAAGGAACTACAGGAACAGTTTTTGCTAGAGACTTTTGGCCTTAAGCAATATAACGAACGTGACTAAAAGGTTTATCTTAACATTATTTATTACATTTCAACAATATTAATAACATTGACCAATAATATCGGCGTTAATATTAATTATAAGTATTAAATAAATATTATAACAACATGCAATAATAATAATAATTGATAAAATCAATGAATTGAAAATGAATGATTCAGTTATAATACTAAGCATATTCAGGATTGTGTCTGATAAATCTTACAGTCGAAGGCATAACGTAATGTTTGTGAATATTTCTCTCTTTTATATGCCTTTAGAAGTTTAATGCTGGATTTTGCATTCCCTAACTTCAAGCCACTTTTATCGATTCTGAGTCATCTGAATACTTATAGGTTACCACGACCTATATTTTTGCAAAGGCAAAATCGCCGTTCAAAGAGTTAAATTAAATGATATCGTGAGATTTCTTTGACCTTACTACACCTATTATATTCTACTTACAATATACACACAACCTATTTCCAAGGCTCAATTCATTCATCTCTGTAATCGTACAAGTAACAATTGTTATTCTCTTCACTTATTCGAATAAATAATTATTCAATAATTATTGGGGCATTTATCATATTCATGAATAATTTAACTAAGTTAATAATTTATGTAATAACACTGGTATGCTTTTTGTGTCGTTTGCATTTGCAGTCATGTTTCTCAATTCTTCTCTGACGGTTAATGAGAGTTCTTTAACATTTACCAGGTCATCAACAGACCTTGGGAAAGGGGAATAGTTGGCCCATGTCCTGATTTCTTTAAAGAGGGCGTCTCCCGGGCATTCTGTATCGCGGACTTGTCGATGACCGACCAGCTTGTAGTCGGGGCTGATGAAGCCAAGCGCCACGCCTGACTCGATTAATCTATGAACGGTTTTCATTTGCTCAGCTGGCGGAAGATGAACTGAAAAATAACAGATCTTTAAAAAGTGTTTGTAAAAGAGAATATTTGTGTGGATAAAGATGAGATTTAACGTTCGTAACGTTAGGAATATTTCACAAATTTGTCACCAGACAGATTTACAGGTATCAAGTTAAATTTATCTATATTTTTGAAACGTACTTAAAAAGTAGCCTATTATAAACATTTGAGAACAATAATACGATATATATGAATTGTGTTAAGAACTAGGTAAGTCTAGTGAAAATGTCTACTGATTTATGAATTTCGTATACAGTTTGTCGGTATAATTTTTATTTTAACGCAACTTTATTAATTGATTTATCGGCAGACGATTTCCACAAAATTTTATTTAAGATTTCAAAAGGACTTATATCGCGCTGAAATTAAGTCATTCAAGATTCCAGAAGGCATTTTTAGATATCACAACTCACCAGTCCAGTCTCCAATGAGACAGATACCAATGCTGACGCTATTAAAATATTTAGCGTGTGCTCCCAGCGTCTGCCATCCACGGCCCTCGTATGCCATCCCATTGCTGCCTACGGCGAAGCTGTCAATAAATTATACTAAGGTATTTAAAATAAGGAATTACGCCATAAACCTAGTTATAGTTCTCCCGATAGTCTACGCTCACTGCGTTTAATATAACTTTGCGTTTTTACAAACAAATGCTATCAATTTATTTCAGGCGTTATAAAAATAGCACGTTAAAGTGTCTCAATTCAGCGATATATAGGTATTAGAATTATTTATTTGCAACAAGAATGCAGTCAAATTATTATTTAATAATCTCCATACCGCACTCTTAGCCGAGGAAAACATTGTATGTGTCAAAAAGGTGTTTGTTGGTTCTTGGTTGGTGTGATAATATATGTCTAGAGTACTGAACTCAAACTCATTTTGGTAGACTAGGGTATCGTAAGAGGCAACAGGAACCGGCCTGCTTGATGTTAGGGCTTTTTGTTAGGAATATAATTATTATCAATATTAATATGACCTGAAGTGTGCTTGGCTAGCTAATTCTCTCTTGCCTTTCTTTCTTCTAACGTCTTCCTTGAGCGAGAACGCTTCACTTCCGCCTTTGGCGTTGCTAATGTTCATGGGCGACAGTCATCACTTACCGTCATTTAAGAAATGTCAATAACAATTTCAATTTCAACAATTTAATTTTTAACTTACTTGTAACCAACATCCCACCAGCCTCGGTCGTCCATATGAAAGTCCTGCATGGACCGCATCGCTTCGCAGCACTGATGGTTGTTGTAACATGCGGGTGGCGTGTACGAGTGGTGAATGACCACGAAGGGAACGGGCGTGGTTAGTCTGATCGTCTCCTTGGGGCGTCGCGCGTTCCACTGGGCCCGGGTTACGAATGGGAAATTGTACGTCGGTAATTCATTTTCTGAAGGATCCTCTGCAATAAAAAGTATTTATTAAGGAATGTTATAATTCGCGTGAAAGACATAACCCGAAGACATAAATATGGGAGTATTTTTGTCAAAAATGACCGAAAGTGATGTAAATTCGGAAATTAATATTTTGAGTGTCACTGTTGATTTTGTTTATTCGAAAACGTATGCAAAAATACGAGTTTAAGGAAATAAACAAAATATTTTTTTTTGTATATTGTAGGTACAGTCGGTTTGCCTAAAATTTGCGAGTGAACTTTGTTTTGTGTACATATAAATCAACATATACACTTTAATTAATTATCACCCAAGATCATAGAACAATAATTTTAAACTAACAACACAACAGGAAACAAACATAGGAAATGAAATTAATGTAAGAAATTTAGAAACCTCTCGAAAATCAACTGATTGTAATAATTTTACCTTGAGGGACAGGACTTCCGAATGTAATGCTGACGATGTAAGCACACATCGTACCCAACAATATCACCATGACGCCAATTATAGCAGCACACTTATAACACCTCGACCCTCTTCGTTTCCTCCGGACCTCGACTTCCTGTAAGCCACGAAGATTTAGGGACTCCATGTCGCTCATATTTACAATCACGTATACACGCAGGTAACATAACAGGTATGCATATAACTAACAAGCGGAAATTTTAATAATCATTGTTTTCCATCATATTATCAGCGTATCAATAACATTATCGGATAATACTCAAGCATAACAATGTACATTCACATAGATAAATTATTTATTAATTTATTCAATGTCACACACGTTTTTAAGACAAACATTGGCTGTCTTTTTTTGGAATATGTGTGGAATTCATAACCTCAAGAGAATTAATTTCCCATACCCTTTCTGAGCTTTTAATCCCATAATCCTTAATGATACTATTAATGATGATGCCTTAATAAATGTTTTCTTTAAGTATTAAATCATTAACGTACTATGGTCGGTAGTAATAACTTTCATAGTATTTTTATCGCTCTCGCTTAGTGGTAGAATTTTATAAGCATATAAATAAATATTAAATGGGGTTAATTTGCTATTTGGTGTAGGTATTTGTTTTGATGGATATGAACTTAACGGAAATACATAGTTTATATAACTGTGTAATTCATCACATATTTTCTGTTGGTGACAGATCCTTAAAATCCTGTGACTCATATATAAAGTAAAACTAAAGTTTAAAAATAAAAATCTAGTAAGTTGTTAGGTAAGTAAGCTATTGACAATAGTCTTTATATATATTAACAAACTATAAAGTCTTCATATATATTACGTAATATGTATAAAAGCTTTACATATTTAAAAACAATCTGGGTTTGTAATTAATCAAAAACATAACGAATTGTTCGAAAGGCTTACCTAGTCCTATATTGCACTTATTACTTTATAGCGTGTATTTATAGAATGTGAACTTGTTTAAAACTGTTTTAGTGAGTAGTTACGCTTTCGTCAACGGTCGTAGTACTACTACAAACACGTTATAAACAAACTGTTTTATACGCGGCTGTACGCTGCGGTTCTTCCCCAGAGACGAATGAATCGAGGCGAAAACGTATAATGGTGATAATATAAAAAAAATATGATTAAAGTCAAATTTGGCGTAACAAAACAAAATGAAACCAATTTTGATTTTACTTTATAAATGAGATTCACAAATAGTGAGAATGTATTATATTTTCTGTTAATTCAATATGTATATAAACATTATTCATACATTGTTTTACTGAAGCTACAAGGTAAACCTTCGAAAAAAAGCTAACCCCGATTGGTGGTAGGGTTTAGTGTAATATTTATAATATTTTACTAAGTCATTAATATTTGTATTATCTTTTCCTGAACCCAGCCTGACAAGGTATTACCTCGTTGCGTGAGTCGTTCCCCATAAGACTTGTCCCGGCTGGAAGCCTGAGAGCCATCGCTTTTTTGTTTCTTTCCTTACTTTGGTATTATTTATATCCATGGGCCAAGAATGACTTACAAAAGAAAAATATACTAACAAATTTTTAAGTATAGTTGTATAATAAATAAGCAGATTGAGCTTATTAGGGGCTTAGCGAATAAAAACATCTCATCCAAAACTGTCGATTTAATAAGTGTAAGTATTTATGGAACTATTATCTACACGTTTCACAAACTTCAATATTTAACTATTTGGACTCAGAATTAGGTAAACATAAAACAAAGACACTATCAGATTTGTGACGAGACGTGACAATTAGATTGAATCAATTATAATAGGATAAGGTATATTTTGATACCATGATAACCATATCATCATGATCATTATGTGAAATTCATACTTCTTATTAAGATTGTTTTAGATTTGAAGTTTAATTAGGTATATTATGATACAGTAAAAGCAGCAAAATAATCAGCCAGTCAAGTCAGTCAAGGCTTTGGCCATATTTATATGGCCTAGAATACTTTGCTTAAACTATTGCTCACTTTCACTTTGCACGACCTTCGCATAATCTAAATTTACGAAAATAATCAATCTGACATCACTAATATTTATTTGGACTTATACTATTCATTCAAATTTAAGTTCGCAAAAGGTAATTCCCGCGTTCATATTACCTAACGAGGTAGGAAATTGAATATTTCCAAATCTCGTATGTTTTGAAATGTCTCCGAATGTATAAAATCTTTTACTATAGGTATAGATAGCTATTTGGTATATCTTTTTTATCTCATGAATAAAATAATATCATTTACCTGTGGTACTTCGGTGTAAGAGTGCATTATGAAAAAAATACGGAATCTGCGAGTTGAATGTGATTATGAAATTCTTACGTCAGGAAAAATGCTTCAACACTTCGTAAAATATCAATAACAATATCAATTACAAATAGAATGAAGTATAAAAACGGAATTAAAAATCAATAACAGAAATATAACAGTTTTCGTCGCAAGTGCACTATGCAGATGTATTTTGTTGAACCATATTTGAAATACACGCATTGCGACACGCGAATCTCACACTAATTCTGTTACATCTATTCTCTACTTTTTATATCTTATTTTGTACTTAATACCTTTTTCAATAGTTCTTTGTATCGTTGTACTTTGTACCTACGTGTATAAACCGTATTATTTTTCTAGGTATAAATCCATAAGTTGTCTAGTGTAATGGTCCAATTCTCATAAGATACAATACTGTACGACAGCTGTCACTATTGTTATAAAATTGAAACGTGCAACGTCCTGTAGGTACTATATGCGAATCCAGTTATAACTGTCTTAGGAAAACAATATGAGTAGACCAAAGTTCAATACTATTGTAGAAAAGGTACGATCTAGGTTGAAAAGGAAATTTATATCCCAAAAAATACATTTTCGAAAAAATAAATGATTTTTATCACGATTACATACAGTGCAGTCGATAGACTTAAACGGTCTACTTGTTATAACAGACTAAAGTTAATTTGAAGGAGGTTCTAACTTACCTTCAAACTTCTGAGAAATTTTATCGTAGATGTTTTTTTAAACTGAACAAAATAATACCACAGTAGCCGAATTATACCAATCGCTACACCTGCATTATATCAAACTAAATGCACATGTGTTGAATTTTTTTCTTACGTCGAGGTTAAAACGATGTGTTTAAAATATTTTCTTATAACTGTATCAATTAACATCCTTATACAAACGTATTATTATTACCTGTTTGATTTTTGTGAGCGTCGCTTCCTTTTTAACAGGCGATAAAATGGAGGAGGTTCTCAATTTGATACGTATCTATATTTTTTTATTTAAAATAATTTTAAAGTTTTTTAATGAATAGGGTCCGAAAGTTGGACCCATAAAAATTTTGAACAAAAAATATTATATTAAGTTACGTTTAATTTTAGTTTTATCAAAGTGATTGCCCAAAAATTACAAATTGGTCTTATCTGTGCAGTTGTTTTTAAATTAGAAGAACAGATAAGTTTTTTTTCTATTTTATATATTTAATAGAGATTACTGCCTATTCTAGTATTATCGTGTGTGTATTAGCGTATTTATGCATGTATGGATGCCTTCCACATGTAGTATTGTAACTATAGTAATCATAAAAGTCAGTTTTCGTCTTCATTATATCGTTGAACAAGTCGTACATCTGAAATGACACGTTTATAGTCGAACCGTATCGCGTAGTTATATTGAAATATAGATCATAAAACTAGCGTTCGTCTGTAATTTTCATATTGAAAAAAGTAAAAGGATTTATTTGATAAAATTATTATCCTACAAAGTGATATCAAGCCAATAAACATTATTGGCATTATGGCAGTTGCCTCAAGCAAGAGTGGTATTTATAGTATTTATGGTGGTAGCCAGGCGGAATTTATGAAAAGATATTAATGCCAGTAATAATATTTAACAATAGTATTAATAATAAGCAGACGACTCTGTCGACTTTTATAATACCCTTGTCCGCTGGCATGGGCTTTGGATCTGTATTCTAAGCCGAAGTTATTAAGTCATCTCTTTTATCCGTGACGTAGCAAATACTGATGGTAGTGTTTGTATCTATTTAGTAGATACTCAAAATTGTCTCATGTACGGACAGAGGGGGTAACTGTCAAACGTCAGTCGAGTAGAGGATTCGGTACGGGTTAGACGTGTGCCCGCACTCGTGTTGGTATACTGGTGGGCCAGTGATAGCGAAGTGCAGCCTTAGGTGTTCCTTTCCTTTCCATACCATTCGACATAGGGCACTACACTGATGTTAATAGTAAATTTTACGATTCGAATTGTTGTATTACTTAATATTTAACGACATTAAATAATAAAAGAATAAAATAAAAACAATACTTACACGATTGTTTGTATATTTATCAGGAATTTCGTTGTTACAGTTTGTTGCGCAAACATTGAGAAATTACGAATAAAATTGCAACTGTGACGCAGTGTTATATAATGATAGGATTAAACGAACTTACCTTAAGTGAAGTTCAATCCTGATTATATGTAGTACATAATCCGAGATA
>DWJN01006747.1:0-10453 GCA_018248895.1 Carystus phorcus | reverse complement strand
ATGCGCTTTACCAGCCAAGACTTCTTGACTATTTCCCATCAGGCGGGATTGTAGTCAAGCATTGACTAGTTCTAAATAAAAAAAAAGCTCCGATCTGGTAAAAATTACGTTTGTTTTAATATAACAAAATATTTTGATCTCGATCACCTCGAGTCAATGAAATAAAATTTTGTATATGTTTTAAGAACGTAAAAGAAAATTAACGCAGACCACGATTTACGTATTACGGCGGCCCTTCTGAAACTGCAAATAGTGGTTTTACAAACAATAGAGGTTTTTATCGACTCAAATTAATTGACTGTGGTTTCTGAACAACAGTTTCACTGCATTTTAGATCCATTAAGGGAGGATATAAAAATGTACTACTTACTTTAAGAAATAATCAAAATTATTATTAGTTGTGTACTAAATGAATATAGTTCGGTACCAGGGCATCATAATCGTTATAGTGATCATTACGAAAAAAAAAGAAAGTCCTAAGTTGGGAGTCATCGTACACTTAATATAGTAACTGTTTGACTGTTTGGAAAAAATACGTTTCCCAGTTTTGAATTGCGGCCGGAACATACATTTCTACCAGATGTAGATGTTTGTGGTATTTTATCTGTGAGCTTAATAGTTGATTTAGATTACCGCGAAGTAGACGTGTAGCGAAGCGGCCATCTAGAATGTATCTGAGGAAATTCATTCTTATTTGTACTACATAAAGTCCATATTATTACTGAGACTATTATAAGCGCTAGTCGCTTGCACGTATTCCGTAATATACGCGTGAATTGCGTCTTTATGGCTCTGTTTAATAGAAATATATTGTTACGTTGTGGAAACGAGAGTAAATTTAGTATGTTAACTTTTACATTAACGCTTCGCTGCGCTTTGAACGCACTAGTATATCTAAATGAATGATGAAAACGCATGCGCACCCAATCACCTTTCACTAGGAATGACCATGTCGTGATTGTCATAGACGACACGAAAGGTACATCACTAACAATCATGTCCCGTGAATAAAGATTATCAATCCCGTAAATGCTTACCCCTGAAATCGAACTCAGGACCTCTCGCTTCGTAGACAGAGTTACTACAGGATATGCTACCGAGGCGTTTTTAAAAAAGTTATAAATATTAATCAATCGTAACGCGACACATGTAATCTTATTTTATAACTTATAAGAATTTTTATTCCATTTAAAATAAAAATAATAAAAGTACATGGTCCTATTATACATGTAAATATTATAAGTTATTACCTGACAGTATTGTAGTCTAATGTGGTAAGATACTCTGAATTCTATCGCAAACATGACGTAGGTAATTTATGGCAGTGCTTTGCGATACGCGTAGTAAATGAGGACGCAAAGTGCGTCGATTATACCTGAGGGATGTTAACGACATAGGCATACGACAGTCATAGGATTTCCAAAGCGTTCAATATAACATACAACAAGCTTAGGATGTCCAACCCTGCGTCGGAGTACTCGATGTTGGAACAGTGATAGGAAAGATGAAGAGAACTTTAGAGAACTTTGGACCTTGTTCAAAAGCAGTGAAAGATGTAAGAGGTCTAATGGCGAATGAACGGAAATGGCCTTGATTGAACGAATTGGCCGTTTCGTCACGGTGGCCACGAGAGCGATTGTTTAGTCACAGTTTCGAGAGCAGGTAACTTACACATTGATATTAAATACAGATAACTATGTAACAAACGTTACTTTATATTCAAATACGGGAACATAAAATTTGTTTATTGGTATACGCCTACATATGAATAAAAATAAAAATAATGAATGCAGATTAAATGAAATGTATCTATGGAGTAATATGAAATTGGGATTATGTTATAAATTTATGTCGGAATATCTTTCTGTTAAATTTTACTGATTTTTTTATAAGTTTTCCTGTTAATTACAGTAAATTTGGAAAACGTTTGTTTGTAAAAAATGTTTAAAAGTTTTATGTATCACATTCAAATTTAGAATAATTTATTCATGTAGGTCTTTTTTTATTACACTTAAGAAAAAATATTAGTCGTTATTTTTAAAAATATCAATCCTTTTCTGACGTGAAGGTTCCACGAATATCTGACACATCAATATTTCTACCCCAAATTAACAAAATAATGGGCTTTACTGTAAACCTTGCATGTTTTCTAGGCCATGAAGGCATACTCATCCTCTACTTCATTATCCAGTCGCCTTTGTTAACAGCTTCGCAGTAACTATGCCCTTTAGAAAATATGTTAGATTGGTAGACGCAAAACTAATATTATGTGGATTTCGTTGGTTGATTAAATTAATTTATTATTATTATTATTGGTTTATTATACTCGGGTGTGCGTGGGCTACTTCATTAATTTAATAATTCCATTTCAAAGAAAACATAATGGTTTTGACTTTTAGATTCATCTTTATTTATATTCAACCTTGATCTCAAATTAATACGAAATTAAAATGTCATTACTATCTATTTAAAGCTCATTCGGTCGTAACAACTAATTCAATCAAAACATTGTGCATAAATCTCCTTAAACTATCAAACATAAAAATTTGAAACTATTTCAAAATAACTCATACTATGATTTCATCTTGAATTGTTATTTCTCAAGATAATGCCAATGAATTCGTGTTAAGTCATAAGTGGGAGGCGAACGACATTAATATGAAATGTTTCCAAGCAGAATAATCACAGAAATTATTTGTAGACAGTATAATTCCAATATGTATTTTATATTTAGAAAGCAGTGCAACCTATCATGACTTTATTACCCTATGAGTTAATTTAATTTAAACAACAATGCATTAGTTTCAAAATCATCTTTAAAGTCAAAATCAATCTTCAAAAACATTCGTTGTCGTTCATCATTACATATTATAATTTACTTCGTTACTGTACTTTTTAGATTATCCGTTTTATTTCAACACATTAAAACTTCTCCAATCTCATTTGCTTATTCTTCTCATGTTGTTCAAATATTAAAATACGAGAATTCTTGATTTTTTAAATTGTTCGGCACATCTGTTGATATACAATTTGTTTAATTGTCTTAAATAGTCTCATAGTGATAAAGTAGCTTCTTCTTCATATAAATTCAATGTAACTGAAAAAACAAAGGCACCTATATGTCTTTCTATACGCATAATGTGAGAAGAGAACCAAAAACACGCCATGTTTGTTAAAATTTTTGTCAAGAATATTGGATAAATATGTCATGTTATGAAGCTCGCTGCTCTCGTATGAACGAGCCCACGCAGTCTGGACGTCGGTCCGTCTTGCTCCACATACGATCCACTTACCTGGGCGACATTGCAAAATTTTACGCGTATATTTTGCCAGTCAAGGCAAACGTTGGGAAACTGAGATGATTGATTTCGTGTCAAAATATCATTGAGGAAATTCAAAACCAAGGTTATCATTTACGAGATGGATGTTTACATTCCAAAATTATAAGACGTAATTAATAAGATTATATGAAGCGATACACTACCTTTCTATCCTATCTATCGATTAAGTAAGCACATCTATTAGAGTTCTCTTCTTTCTGTTTGGTCTTTGGGCTTTTGATAGAATTAAAATTACTACATCGCAAATTTATACGCTAATTGCTGCACAGAATGCATTTCTCAGAAATATTACGCGTCGTTGAGTATCCACGTATGATTGTTGCCTTAACGTGTCGTAATAATTCATTTTATTAAATTGATACAACCGCCTTGATTTCATTAGATAAATGGAAATCAAAGGAAGTAATAAACAATACAAGAAACCGTAATTAAAATTTGCTTATAATAAAATTTTGCACGCTTATGTTTAAAGTGTTATTTATTACATTGACCTTCTGCCATGATATTTTCTAGTCCTTAACATATAACTTGAATACCTTATCTCCTTTAAAAATATATGTTTTAGTCAGTTTTATTACCTACTAGGAAAAATAACAGATATAAAGTAAATACAAAAACAAATTGTAACATACATAAATGTAAAAACTATATTTTTTAAAATACATCATTTTCTAATACTATATAACTCAGCTCGACCGTTTACCATAGTAACTTATAATTAAGACTATATTAAGTTTATCATAATATATATAAAGTACGTGTCACGGTGTTTGTCACCTATGGACTACTTAACTAAACTACTTAACCGATTTTAATTAAATTTTGTACATCGTATCCGGTTTCACTCAACTTGAAAGTAGCATAGCTTACATCTCAATTTATAGCATATATTATTATTTTATTCCAAATTATTTGTTTAATATCTCACAAATAATTAGTTCTATAAGATTCTAACATATGGCGGTGTAAAGTAATTAGTCTGCTACATTGAGTATGTAGACCTTAGTCACAGCAACGCGTGGCTGGGTCTGCTAGGTTATATTGTTGTGGAACAACGTCTGCTGGGTCAACTAGTATCTTATATGTTAAACTTTCTAAGATCAAAGTACCCGTAAGCACCATGTCTTCTTCGTTATCGCAACAAAATAAAATAAATAAATACAAAATACCTTTCCATTTCCTATTGTGGCTAATTATAATATTAAAATTTATGTTCGCTACCGATATCATGATACCCATTAATCACGACAATCAGCCTATTAGGATACGTTCAACAGTCTCATATTTATTTTATTATAAAATTACTAACCTATTATATTTATTTTCATATGAAAGTTAGGAACCGAATTCAAGCCATACATAGAATAAAAACTTGAGATTGTAACAGTAACAATATCACATTCAGATGTCAAAACTCCCAAACTATTAAAAGATCTAAATGTAGCAACGCTATTCAAATCCGGTACATATTTGCATGAGAATAGTCCAGCGAACAAATTCCCAGCTTCCAAACTGAGCACTGAATACCTTGTTCTAGGTATGGAGTAGATTGTCTTGAACGCACTGTTAGTCATTAATTATGGCATTCGGGCATTAGGACTATCATACCAATAGGCATGAAATCGTGAGAAGCTATTACAATTGATAAATAAAAACCAATATACTATCTATGAATTAGATTGCACAAAGTTTGGAAAAAGCGACGCAAAGGTCGGAATGTCTCTACTTGAGCTTGAGACAACCGTATAGTATATATATCTTAATATATGTATAAAGTACGTATCACGGTGTTTGTCCGCAATGGACTCCTAAACTACTTAACCGATTTTAATCAAATTTTTCACAACGTGTACAGTTTGATCCAACTTAAAAGATAGAATAGCTCTCTCATTTAAATTTTTAAAGTCGCAATATTATTTTATTGCAAAATGTCTGTTTAATATATTTATTACAAAGAAATAGTTCCATAAGATTCTAACAGATGGCGGTGTAAGGTAATTAGTCTGCTAAACTAAGTATGTATGTAAAGCTTAGTCACAGCAACGCAACGCAACGCATATTAAGTAAAAAATTTAATAATTACTGCACTGGAAATAAGAACTTATCAAATAAAAAGACTAATAAATTTCCATGTCACGTTTACCATAACAGCGTATAAATCAAAATCCAGTAGCTTTCAATCATAAATTTCCTTAATTAAAATGATAATGATGACCCCATGATTGACAGAAACGAATAGAATACAAGGTATATAAAATCGATGACTTTTTGACTGAAATACAATTTCATAGGATCGTGTTGAAAAAACCAGGCGTTAACGTTTCACTATGAAGATTTTTCTCCTGTTCCTGATCACCACCGTAATCCTTGCGCAAGAAGTTCTTGCCCAGAGTCCACCTAAGCCTGGTTTGTATAATTTATAATAATGCTACGACACTATTGTTCATATAAGTAGTATAATGATTATTACTTATGTTGATATTAAAAGTTTTAAAGGAAAAATTTGTTTTATTCTTTTTAGGACATTTGAATTTATATAAAAATTAATTACTTTTAATTTATTTTTTACATTCTAGTTTTCGTTGGATTGGGGCAAAAGGATTTAGCTTGCATTCGTATTCCAAGCAAGTCCTTTCATTTGTTACCAATATTGTAGAAGTACATTAAAAATAACTATTTTTTTGCAAATTCACACTTACTCTAACGCCACACACATAGCCCCCCACTAAGAATCCCCATGTCGTGGCTGCCATGGACAACATCGTTTAGGATCGACGCAAGCCTTTAGTCTATGACCGCTTCATTAAATTAACAATTTTAATTACATTTAAATATTTTGTAACGTATTTTAGGTTATGTCATAATTGTATATTTTTTTCTTTGCAGATGATAGTCAGGTCAGCTACGTTAAATGCTATACTGATCAGGACTGTGAACTGTGGTGCTCCGAATCATGCAACATGGACAAAATTAAAGGAACATGTTCGGTGGGCTATTGTTTCTGTGCGCCAAAGTAGTAGTATCTAATGCCGAGGGACTTACGGTTTATACAATTTTGATGTTATAAATACAGTGAACGCAATAAAAAATGTCCAGTTTGCAAATAAATAAGACCGTAGCCCTGGATGCTTTATGTTATTAAACGCTGTTTACAACAGACATCACCGATTTTCAATTGTAAATAAGTAATATACAATAATATATATATATATATATCCACATAATGACCGATCAATGAAGACACAGATTTATCAAACGAAGTTAGATTCATCGGTATAGTATAGTATTGTCTACTTGGTATACACGCTTAGACATGCGTAGCACTCTCTCTCTCCCACAAAGGAAATATGCAGTTACAATAAATAAAAGTATATACTAACATATATACCGTCACCAACACATGTTTTGCCTCCATAAGAAGCATCCTCATCAGAGTTTGCCATTGAAATATATTTCTCTCGACAATCCGCAATTAGAATAATACTAACTTGATAACAATGCATTTTAGCAAAGTAACACCTGATATTATATACTAGATTTTGCAGATTTATTCTTACGTTGAAAACATGTGTTATGATAGAAGATTCTTCGAAAGTGTATTGAAAAGTGGGAAAGTTAGGGAAATCGATATAGAATACAGTTATTAAATTTCATAATCATTTGCCAGAAACTATTAATTCGTGGTTATCGAAGCCGCAACGCAAATTCCCATAGTTAGGTCTAATTTTCATATTTTTTGTCGAGTTTTGGGATATGAATGATGTAGAAACTTAGCTACAAGAGGTCCACTGGAATCAGCTAAAATTAAAAGTGTTTTATAAGAAACAAACGCCTGGTCTAAACCTCTAGTCTAAATACAACTGAAACTTCTGTCTCGCAATTTAGCAAAAAATTATCGTAAGAAATATTTAATTTTCAATTTCATTTTCAGTTAGTTTTTAAGTAACTTTTTAATAAATATTTTAGTAGACAAAGACAAATCTAAAATACAAATTAAGCTTAAGGTCTTACATCCTTTATGATGGAATTAGTAATTTTTATGCCCCTATATCCCACACCAATCCGCACTGGGCCAGCGTGGTGGAGTATGGACCTCCACAGTGTGAGGAGACACCTGTGCCTTGCAGCGGGAATTAATAGGTTGAAGGCATGTGGTATTGTAGATATCAAGCTAAAAATTTTCATTATAATAACATTTTAACTGTTTAATATTAAGTTTCAACAATGAAAATGAGAAATGAAATAAATCTCGATGGTAGTACTACCATGTATACTACACTATAAATACTATTCCAAATACTACTATTTCCAATGGGAAACAGAAAATATTTTAGATTTGAGGTTACTATAAAACAATATGTTGGAGTCTCTTTTAACATATAATGTTTATATACCATTCGGGATAATGAAAAACAATAAATATACATAAATATTCAATGCGATATTGTTTGGAGCTAATCTTATGGTGAGTTCAATTGTTATTGCAAGCTTTGACAAAAGTAAAAAAGTACAAAAGTATGACATAGATACCTGTCGTCGTATCTGTTAAAAGCATTGCTAAGCCCGTTTGCACCGTGTATTTCCAACATGTAATTTCTTTGAATAATTCTGTTTAAGTTATATTTTTGAACTATCCAATATCCTCCGTCGTCCGTACATAACGATTAACTTAAAACTTTTTCATTATTATATAATTCTTGTTGGCATCACGCGTGTCGTATTACAATCCCTTGAATTAATTTGTCGCGCGATTGTTCTAATTTCGCGATAACCCCTAAGATATTAATTCGTCTAGCTTACCAAACAAAACATTATAGCTTATTTTTTTAAACGTTAAAATTCTGTAGTAAGCTGTCCCTATAAAAAGGAATATATCCACCATCCATTAATGAAGGGTTTAGGCAGCGTTTTCGAAGAAAGCTCCCAATGGGTTTGAAAATTTTCGACAAATTCCGACAATAATCGTTATATCTCATCTAATTCACACAAAATACTATTGTATTATGTATAATACAATACAAACAATACAAATTACAGAAAACGATATGAAAATCAACACAGTAGTTTTTGAGATTAGCTCGTTCAAATAGACTTTATTATAGTATTTATAGAAAATGACTGGTAAAAAGTTGCATCTTGTGACTGCTGTTCAGTTGAAATCGATCAGTATTAGTAGTTACGGAGCAGAAAGGCGAGTTGAAAAGTATTAGGTTGGAGAAAAAGGAATCCATTATTTTATCGGTAGATGACTGTAGTGGTCGAAATCTCGTTAAGTATACATACATACATACTTAACGAGAGGGGGGAATTAAATCAAGTAGTATACATGCATTCCCCCCTCTCCTTTCCACCACCGAATGACTCAACGCACGGCGGGTATCCATCCCTTCGTTGTAAACATTCCTTCAGCACGAACATCAAGCTTTTCTTCGTCGTTTATTAAGCGTGTTTGGAATTGGAAGGATTGGAATAAATCGCCAGCGTCAGTGTTCCCGTTGGGTTATAATGTAGGAGTATTCAAGACAAGAGTGAAGGCATCTTCTAAGTTAGTGCGCTCACCATCCAAGGCTGCATCTCTGCTTACCATCAGACAGGATAGTAGTCAAGCATTAACTTATGTTTTATAAAAAAAAGTATCGATCAAACAATTTTAAGTTTATGTTCGTTGTGAAGGTGACATTTTTCAATAAGAAATATATTTTGCTGTTTTTTGTTTGTTCCATTTAGATGTCAGATACAGGGGTGTTTAAATGGAAGTCAACAAAGAGAAAATTCGGTACATTTCACGAGTAAAAACGAGTGATTTCTTGAACTTAAAGTGTCTCTATTTATTTCATATTACACGACATAGGTACCTTTGCAGGTGCCTCAATTAAAATAATTGGCACCGTCTTCCTAAGCAGTTTCCCTCATCAAATTATTTTATCCCTTTTGAAGGTGGTTATCCTTTTTTGGTCAAAAGATTGTTATATAATAAAACGTATTTTCTCTATTGTATTGTTTAATTTATTAAATTTGATATACATAATGAAGTATGATTTGTACTTTAGAGTACATACATATATGTACATATATAAAATATATAATCTTATCATTGGATTTGTAATTTGTCGGATTACAAGGTACACTTTCATAAAAAAATTAGGACTATAGGAGGTCTTAGGTATTCTATAATCCGACAAATTCTATAGTCCAACTCTGCCCTGCAAAATGGTTTTCGGATTACCGCAGGTCCACTGTAAATGTTACGTACAATAAAAAAAAATGATTTTTCTTCGTAACAATATTTATAACTAAGTTTATATTTCGACACATCTTCCCATTAACGATTTTTACTAAATTCAGTATAACCAGTGTAGCCTATGTTGTGAACATCACTTTTGTTATGAAATCCACATTAATATTCTTTAATAAACTTGGCATCAACCCATTAATCGTCCACTTCAGGGTACAGATCATTCCTCATCATTTTGTGGAGGCCTAGAGCATACTCCATCACGCTGCTTCAATGCGGATTGATGGAGGGTTAGTAGCCAACTCACGTATCAGAAGTTTTTATGCCGCCGGAAAGTCTCCGATGTGGCTTAACGATAGCTATCTGAGATTACGACCGAGACTGACGGCTTAACGTGTTTTAACGTAGAAGCGCTTAAGAATTTTTTGCCACTAGCGGTCACGCATCCTTGGATAGGTACTTGTACCAACATTAAATGTTACCTTGTCACCATCCCGGACCGCCGTTCGAAGGGATCTGGGTCCGATTGCGAGGCAGAAATTTGTATGACGATTTTAAATTTCTGTTCTCGGTCTGGGTGTTTGTGTAATTGTCTTTCTGTATGATTTAGCCACACGGTTTACAGAAAGCCCACTCACACGGACAGATACCTTCACGGCACATCACACCATCATCCCAAACATCTTGCATCGGTAGCGAAAACGTTAACTAAACGAGCCTATGACATATGTGATGGTGATCACTTAGATCAAGAACTAACTCATGTTAGTAAGGTTTTACGCCAAAATGGACACAGGATGTTTCCAAAAACTACTCACACACGTACTGCTACCAGCACCGTAGAACGTCAAGCGGTTTTTCTACCTTACATTAAAGG
>DWJN01006746.1:0-10455 GCA_018248895.1 Carystus phorcus | reverse complement strand
TGTCTATGTTACTTATGTTCTATTTGTCTATGTACTGTCCTCTTCTCTATTAAACCTCCGTACCGTAAGCACGACTACCTATTTTATTTCTGATATAATTATTAATTTCTTCAATCTCACAAGTTGTTTTTAATTTATGATTAGAGCTTTTTCGATCAGAAAGACACAGGTTTGATCAAATAATGTTAACATAATACTTATCCTTTTGTGTTTTGGGTATTTATTTATTTATAGCAAATGCTTGTAGCACTTAACAGCGGTGCCAAAGCGAACTTCACGCCATTATTGATACAATTAGTATCTTATTGAACTAGGTATTATATAAGTTACAAATATGATAGTTTATTGATACATAGATGAATAAATGCTTTCAGAGGCATATGGAATATTGCCTTACAAGTTGTTTTTTAATTTGTGATTACAGCTTTTCCGATTAGTAAGATACAACTGATCAGATTAAATCATGCTTAATACTTATTAAGCCGATATTGAAATAAATGGACCAGTGTCTGTGAATATTTACAAACAGGAAAAGTTATACATTCAAGTTTCGAAAGGTCCATTTAGGTAATAAAATGTATAAAAAAATTGTTACTGGTATTTATCGTTTGTATATGAAAAATGTCGTAACAATGTGTATACATCAAGTCTCAGTATGAAATATTTTGTATTAAGCAATAGTAATGTACTCGTAAAATACTAGAAAAACTAGAGCCTAGTTCTAGGCTGTTTGGCGGTTGTTATCGATTGTCGGGTTATTCTTGTTAGTAACGTGTCGCACGCAACTGTGCCTCATAGTATTATGATAATGTGGTACGTAAATAACGTAAAGTGAGTTAAACGTACCGCAAGCCCTCAAGTACATTTATGGTCTACGCAACTTTTATAAGAATATATTTTTAGTTTAAGTGTTCTTGGCTTGTATTAAATTCATGAAACCTTTTACACTGTTATATTTCTGTTGTTAGAATATATACGTTTAAACCGTAATGGTTAAAAACTTATTGAGGTTCATAATAACAACTGGCGACTGCCCTCGCTTTGCTACGGCACGGTAAAGTTTACTTTGGCTTCGGTATGTATTTTACTTTCTGTACATAAAGATTAATTATATTTTCTTCTATTTTAATGGTTAATATCCTAAGCTGAATATTAAAACTAACTTGTATATTTTCCAAGACAATCATATAATACATATGGGAATAAAAATATATAAAAAAATATATTTACCGTTAAAAATTTGCTGATTATTGGTTGAAAAATCTGTTTCGAGTAAAGTAACGTGTAGGATGTCGGAAAATTATGTGAAGTTAAAAAATAAACAAATTTAAACAGCAACAAAATGATTAAGCACATTAAAAAATACAGAATAAAGAGTTATTTCAAATAATCAAAATCCAGTTATTATAATAATATACCATTAATTTTTTTTATTGTAAGAATTTAATCCCTAAATGCATGGATCTGGGTGGTAACTCTTGTATACAAATCTACTTATCGTACTCGTATATTTGATGGCATAAAATTGCTAGAACTAAACAGCGGTCAATTCAATTCACATTTAGTCACAAACGATCTTTTAGAACCGTTAACAGTCTTATTTACCGTTGAAGTTAAAGCATTAATAGATAATTACTGCCATTACCGAAACCCTTAATTTGATTAGAAAGGGAAGGAAAATATATTACTATCAATGGCAATCTAAATTCCATCGGATACCCCCACAGAAACTTAGCACATTATTGCATCCATTTCAAACATCCTTGAAACTTGCGAATTGTACGCAGTTCCGTTCAGAAAGGGCTTCCCTCTATTGGTTGTTTATGATCCGCAATGCTGCCCTATTTACTTATTTCAAGTGTTTTCGGAGTTTGACACAGTAAGGAAAAAAAACAAACGATGTATTTTTAACTCCGTGTTTTCGTTTGAGGAAGTAGGTACTTCAAGGTTCTTGTATTGGAATTGGACCAACTTTTTCCCACGGTTTTAATCAGTGACACAAAAAATTGGCTCCGTCAAAGTCATCTAAAATATCTATGTATTTGTATCCAAGCATTTGTAATAGGAAACATTAACCAGAGTAATCTCTGTACAGGTGTTTACTACTTGTAGTATAAAAGGCTACGCTTTAAGCTTATTTTAAAAATTGATTGTTTTATAGGTATAAAAAGATTCTGCTAGCTTGGTAGATTTTTGTGTTAAGATATTATTGGAAATGGTGATGAATTTTAAATGTATTGCCGATGAAACCGTAGATCAGTTGATATTGAATTTCACAATATGATATTACGGTATAAATGGCGAGCTTAATGCATTCTCTACCAGTTAACCAATAGGCCAATTATACACGAAGAGTGGGCTATCCTATAATATCTATAAAGTAAAATAGTGCATAAAAGGTTATAGAAATATACATATTCAACTTATACATTCAAATAATAAGATGATGAGAATGAGAATGAGATATGTATAATTATAATATATACATAGTTTGTGGTATTAATTCCTGGCCAGAACAGGCATTTATGGAACGTCTAAGGTATGTTCTCGGGTTGTGGGTGCTAGTGATGTCCTATTAGTGCACGTCCTGTCTCTGCCACAAAAATACGTATTTACATGTGAAAGTTCGGTTGGTTCTTCGTTGCCCGATGATACCAGAGCGGCCATTAAAATGAAATTTGGTACAAACATGGACATTGTACTTAAGCTACTCTTTATTTTGGAAAAGTGTCCGGTTCTTGTGGGATAGTTACAGACAAGTAATTAAATTTAACTTAGTACAAGAAATCGTTTTGTGAAACCATAGTCCCGCGGATAAAGCCGCAGAAAAAGCTAATTATTCTTATAATTAATTTAAACTATGGAAGCTTTAGCATTACGAAAACTATTCTGATTGGAAACTACGTACAATAAAAGCTATAGAAATAATGTTTTAATTTTACTATTGTTCACATGGTTGCTAATAAATAAAGTTACAGTGCTTTGTTTTCTATTCTAAATTATTAATCATTGAACTACAATCTACATATTAAATTTCTTATTTATGAGATTTAATTATTAATATGTGCGGTATTAAATACATACATATCTCTATCATAAAATAATTTATTTTCTCTTTGTTACAGTAAAAAAGGCGCGCTATGTTGGTATACAAGGTAAGTTATATTCAAAATACATCTTATTCCGTATAACTCAATTAATTTCTACCTCACATCAAGTTCTACAAATCATTCTCGGGTTATTTTATCATTAAAATTTTACTTTACAGTGACCTACTAGCTTACAATTTAAACTCGTTAACCTATATTCAAATGCCGTCACTTGAGAGACCTATGTTAAGTTAAAAATTATTTCATATTACTCAGGAATGTTATATGAGTTTGTAGCTTTTTTAAATAATTTAATTAAAAGGGAAAATTCATTTAATTCTCTGTATTAGTTTAACTAATTAGTAGATTTATATTGTATTTTGTATTAGGGGTAGTGATGCTATAAAAGTTTTTGTGGTGATTACTCGTTGGGAGTGTCTGTGTTCGGGCGTACCTCTAATTAGGTATTTTTAAAATAAAGTTAATAACAGTTTCATATATGATAAGTTTAAGAATGTGAACACACTAACTCAATTAAACCTTTAGTACTTGAAATAAGAATCACTTGCTGTGAAGGAAAATATCTTAAAAAGGGTCTAGGTTACTTAAAAAATAATGTAAAAAACTTTATTGATTAAAATACTACACAGCGACTTAATAGGGCACCTGTACTGTATTGGGGCCACATATTAGGGAGTACCCTGCTCAACATAAAATAAATAATTTAGTTAACAGTAATAATAGCACAATTCTGTTATAAGAATGTAATATCCACATATATTATTTTACTGTTCGCGTTTATGTCATGGAACTCCTTCTAAACGGTTGGATCGATTTTGATAAAGTCAGTTGTAGGTGTTTAAATTAATTTGAAATGGTTTAGGTTCAATCTTTGACGGCAGATGTCATGTTGCGACATAAAATTATTGATGAAAAAAACTAAAAAGACGCTTTATAGTTAATCAAACTGAAAAGTAAAAAATAATTGTTAAAATAAAAATAAAATTACGGTTGGGAAAATTAATGCCACTATTCTAAAAGCGTGGGGTGCTCAAAGGTAATCGTTATAATTTTTCACTAGTTTCATTCCGGAATGTAGAGTTAGTTTAAAACGGCCATACAAAGCACCCCCGCTTTTAGGACAGTGACATTAATTTTCTTGTCAGTAATTTTATTCTTACGTAAAGCATTATTGTTTACTTTTAAGTTCGATTTGTTATAAAACAATCGTCTTTAATATGTATAGATGTCTTAACAGTAGCGTAAATCGCGGATTAGCTCTCATGCAAAGGATTCCGAAAGAAATTAATTAATTAATTGGATATTTTTATCGGACTATTGCATTGTTATTGGTCTTTGACAAATGCGCAAAGTTTAATTTAAACTGATCTTTTAAAATAGGGCAAAATCGATCTCAAAAGAGTCGATACAAACTTTCAGGTGAAACTAATAAAAGCGTGTTAAAATAACATGTCGAATTCGCCTGTAGAATGTGTCAAATTATATTATTGTATGTCTCTGTGCGTGTATGTGTATTCACGTGTATTATCGTACCACGGAACGATTCATTTTAATTTTCACAATTTGTTTTTATTGCCTACGTTTACTTAATCTTATATTTAGAACCTCATTTACATTTTCAAACTGTTAATACCAAGTTAATTTGCTGTACATATAACGTGAAATATGCCTAAGGGTGCTCAAAGTATTTCAGTTCTTTCATGCGGTACCATGGAGTTGGATTTTAAGCTTTCGCGTATTACAGTATGGTGTGTTTTTGATTGCAGCAACCCAATTCAACACATACGTGACACTCAAGCTACAGAATGTCAAGTCGACGACGGTGACAGTGAAGGGTCCGACTCCATGTTGGGAGCAAGACTTCCTTTTGTGAGTATTTTATTATTCTTTACATAAACTTGATGTGTTTGTCTTATGGCGATTTTATTTTTATTGCATGTTCTATCTTAAGTATACATCTATCCTAATAATATAAAGCTGAAGAGTTTGTTTGTTTATTTGTTTTATTGTTTATTGATTTAAAAAAATATTTTAGTGTTATTTTAGTTTTTTACGAAATCTGTTTATCTTTAAAATTTTCTGAGGACTGCAGTGTAAAATAACATTTATGATCCTAGCAGGAAAATATTAGTATTCAATCAAAAAGTCCTATCACCATGCGAATAACATTTTAAATTTGCTCAAATAAAGCCCAGACCTCGATTAATACTCTTTACTGTTCAGTACGAACTTTTTAAGCAATTTGGATGAAATTTCAAAATCAACAGAGCAATAAATTACTCTACGGCTTCTGAGTACAACGTTAGACAATACACTAATATTACTTTGTAAGTTTAATATCGTTTATTATTACCATTATAACCAGTTTTACCACCCAATTACTTTTTTACGACTTCAAGCAGACACTAAAGATCAAAACCAGCTTTAATAATAATAAGCAGTGTTATCGTATGATGCTATTATTGATCGATCTGTAGTCGCGCTCTTATCAATTGAAAGTTACCGAGTGAATTACGCAAACAAGTTTGTTACTATAATCATCTATGGTTAGTAACTATGTATGTAGTTTGTGTATAAAAACTCGTAGAGGGTCGTAGACTGTCTACGAATGTTAATATAATTTATTCTTTGCATTTGAAAGGCGCGGCGTTGACAGAGTGAACGACATTTAAAAGTTATAAAAAAATTATGTCATATTTAAATGCAGTGCAATAAGAATTATTTTTGCAAAGAAAATTGAAATTTTTCGTCGTTCGTCACGTCGATGGTTATAGATGAACAAGTGAAGATAAGGATGAAAAAAGTGTTTGACCTAGTAAACTCAAAGAAAATTGCAAGAATCGAGGCCACCGAGACTAAAATAGTTGGAGGTCATTAAAATTCCGAGGGATTTTACTATTGAAGCGTATAATCTTTCGAATGATGCTATGTAATAGGGCTAATTTAGAACCTGAGGATCTGGACTTGATTTAGTATTATTTCCACTTTCACCTATTTTAACCATCATTAGTAGTTTCAATTATTGGTTGTTTTTTCAACGTTCAACGTATGTAAGTACAATCTATATTGAAGTGACATGTAAATACAATCTTGAGGAATTTTTATTACTTACTGTGTATGAATTATGCACGGGCACATGTGTATGTGTGTAAATGTTTCTTAACTTATTTTTACTATACAAAAAAAAAGCCTAATGTTAACAAACATTTAATTTTATACAATAGAAAGCCTGGATTTAACGTGTAATAGTATCAAAGTTACTCGAATATTTGGAAAATGAATAATGGATGGACGAGACACCATTCAAAACTAGAGATTTATTTCTTGTAAACAAGTTTGATTAAATCCATCCAGTAAAATAAAAGGCAAGGAATTAAAATCAATATAATATAGAATTATTATTTATTATGGTAGATAGTAGTTGTTAAGTCACGTTGGCTGCCTTCGGGCGGCATAAAAACTTCCGACACTTGGATTGGCCACTAACTCCTCTACTAAGTCGCAGTGGAGCAGCGTGGTGGAGTATGTTCTAGACCTCCTCAGTGATGAGGAGACTCCCTTACTGAGTAGGGGCCCATTAATGGTTTGGCACTATATATAAAGCGTTAGATTTAAAGTAAATAGACATTTATAAAACAACTTTATTTGCTGGTTTCGTCAGATTGTTGGCATGTATATAGTTTTAAAGATTTACAGCGGTCGACCCGGAGTGGATCCCAATAAATCGAACCTTCTTACAAGGTATCCGAATCCAATCTCTAAAACCGAATGTCTTTATCGAACGATGAATCTATGTATATACATATAAAAGCTAATGTTTGTTTGTTTATTTGTTCTTTAATGACCCTGAATAGGAGATAGAGCAATGATGTCTTGATTTATTATCTGAAAAAAGTTTTGGTAGAAAAATTATATCAATTAGATACCTACATGGTTGACGAGTTATAGGCGAAAATGTTGATTTTTTGCTGATTGATCGGACTAGATCTATCCATATACATATATGTAGATCCAACAGCGCTTGATTAGCATAATCAAACGATTGTGTTCTTATATATAATTTAATATGGGTAGCAACGCGTGCCGGACACAGCTAGTCTACTATTACTTAAATTTTTGGTAAAGAAATAAAGGTATGAATTACAAAAATATACATAACCTTGTTTGCGATTTGCGTCATAATGAGTAATATACGAGTATTAAAAGATTTGGCGAGGTTGAGGATTTGTCAGTTACATAAATGCCTTTTTAGTTGAGTATACAAGCTATAATAAACTTGTAACTTTCTAATTAAGGCACTTGGCTACGGTAGCTAACATGATATCCTTATTAAAGTTATTTAAAGCATCCATTATTCAAATCGGTGAAACATGAATTTATGACTTGTACATTAGAATGCTTCTTATGCGAATTGTATTCCGTGTGTAACTAAGTAGTTCATTGCCGATATTATTAGATATTAATATTTCATTTAAATATCAGTTCCGCGTGGGGTTTCATATCGTAAATTATAAATATGTGGTTGTAATTAACATATTTTCTCATGTTTACATTGCTATTTGATCATAAAAAAATAACAATAAGTTTTTAATTTCAAAACTGTACGAAACTGTTCTTTATTATTTTATTTTTTTAAATCTGAAATTATAATGACTTGTACATTGATTTTGTTACCGAGTTCTTGAGTCATTTCATCTCTTTAATGGTAAGGCACCTAGTCGAAAGTAGAAACAAATTTATGACATGCATCAATATATTAACCAAACAATTGAAATTCTTTTTAACTTTAGATTATTATTTTACACGATATTCATCAAGAATTAATAGGCTGCAATAGAACGCTTACTAAAATACGTCCATATATTTAAATTATACTGACTGACTGCTAGTGGCAAAAGAAACCTTGCGCGTGCGTGCTTCGGAAGGCACGTTAAGCCATCGGTCTCGTTCGTTATCGTAGATAGCAGCCGTCTAGCCATGTCGAAGGCTTTGAGGTGGTATAAAAACATTCGATATTTAGGTTGGCCACTAATCCCTCCACCAATCTACATTGGAGCAGCGTGGTAGATAGAGTATGCTCTAGACCTTCGTAGTAATAAGAAGAAACACTTTGTAGTTGGCATTTAATCGTGTGAAGGCGCTCAAATTATATATAGCTAATACGAGTCACACAAGAATAGACATTAATTTGAAACATAAACGTTTAGGAACCTCAGATTTGCTTATAATTAACCCAGACCTACTAAGCCAGCATTCTTATTGTCAACTAGATTAGAAAATATCAATCAAACAAACCGATATTTAAGAGACCCCCTGTGTGGTTTTAGAAGGCAGCCTAAATGTCGTAAAAATCTAAAATGCAAATACAACAACGGCTAACGATTTAGCGGCAAAAGTTTACAATACCTGTCTACAGCTCTTAATATTTTTGGAATGTCTACCGATAGCTTAAAAGTTTACGTATGTAAAGATTTACGTATTGATAGAACTTGGCATACGTTTAAGTACCTGTTGAAATATAACTTAAGAAATAAGTTTTAGTACTAAAATAATTTTACCATAAATGTTCCAATCTACTACAAGAATTTATTCTTGTTTGTCAGAGATTTATACATTATTAATTTTTTGGCAAAATTTTTTGTATTTAAGAAAAAAAACAGACGTAATAATTTAATAATTATTAAATAGATATGTTGTAGCTTACTATAAGGGTCGTTGACGAATTTGAGACATACATTAAATGAATTCCCTGTTTAATTTTTTTATTATTTGGAACAAAATGCACATTTTTGTTGTATCCTAGAATGTACATTTGAACTGTGTAGAAATAATGGAAACTTAATTAATACGCCGTCAATAAAAGCGCTATTGTATTTGATTTAATAAAAAATAATTAATCATTACTGCCAAGATAAAGTAATCAAATTTATTTTTAGCGTCACAATACGAACGTCATGGATTTATCTATTGATTTATCGGCAATCGTTGCCGTCTGAAATATTTTATTTTATTTTAGCAGTTTTATTATGAATCGGAATAGTGCACAGATACGGTAAGTCTAGCCTAAATAAGTTCCTAAATCATTTAATGTATATACGTAGTACCTATACCTACTAGAAAATGTTATTATAATTATACATATGCGTGATATGATCCATGGAGGTAGGAGAAAATATTGGCCGGATACAGTGTTGGAATATGTTCTTGGTCTCTTTAGTGATTAGGAGAGACCCGTACCCTCTAATGGGTCATTAACATGTTGAAATCATTGGTCTACAAAGAAATATATTGTGAATAATCCTATTTGTTTACTTTATTGCCTTACCTTAACTCTTAGGTGTGTAATGGGCTTATTGCAGGCTTCTAACAGCCAAGCAACAACCATTCAAATTAAGCAGTTGTAGTTAAATATGCACGGTCTACAAGGAGTCCAGTTAAAATCATATAAAAACTAGTAACCGTCTTCGTTTTGCTTCGGCAAAATGGTGGTTCAATGCTTTACACGCGAAAAAGTATTTGGATGGGTTTCTTTAAATTGAAATATGTGTTTTTATGAGCGGTTTAAAATAGAACATACCTTCAAGTTAGTTCAAAGTTACTACAATGAGATTATTAATATTATTTTAAAAGGCGATCGGAAGTTCTTCTCAATATTATAATGAAGTTTAAACTTTACCAAAATCAGACTCCTACACACGTGCATTATTAACATAAAAATAAAAAAATATGTAGTTAACGTAAAACATAAACTTATACTAAATAAAAAGCTACGAGTACTAGGAATAACGTATTGTTATATGTATTAATAATAAACCCAAACGATGCAGATTTTAGAACACCGCTGCCGCAGTCGTAACGCTAGAGACATCGACAATGTTTTGCCGGCAAATAGGCGTCTATGTTGAATGATAAATAGCTACTGTGAATCGGGACACGTTGCCATTGAATGAAAAAAATGTATACAGAAACCTTAGCTTACCCAAGAAAGGTTGAAACGTTTCTACAAAAATATGTTGAAAGATACCTGCGACATCCATTCGCAGACGTATAGAACTGTGAGCGATTGTATTTCAATCATTGGCTCAATAGTTTTCACGCCTGAATAAACTAAATGTTTTTCAATACCAACCATCGTCGTATCGTAGGTGATTTGTGAACCCGGGGTTAGGTTTTATGGGCGCCCTGACAGTAACGTTTCTTCGGGAGATTGTTTAAGTCAGAATACAAAATAGAAAGCTTATAGAATAAAATCTTTTAACATTTGCTATAGGTCTAAACCACGATTATCAAGTATAGGCTTATCTTTAATACTATACTTTAAGCCAAGGTTTATTTTAGTTTAGTT
>DWJN01006745.1:0-10456 GCA_018248895.1 Carystus phorcus | reverse complement strand
GGGTCGTGGTATTTCCCCGCCTGGTTAGCTGATGTTTCATATGTTCGTAGGCGACGCAGACGGTGACCTCTTACATTACTTGGATTTCGTCGTTTATTTATAATAAAAAAGTATTCACACTTTACAGCAACAGTTATGGGAACTAGGTATAACGTATAATGTCTGCCCATTATTTGCCAATGTTTAATGGGTTTCGTTAACTACTTATTTCTGGTGATAAATAACAGATAGATGGAAGGGTATGTTTACTTCTAAATATGTATGCAGCCCACTTTTAGTGTGAAAACGGGATTAATCAGACAAGTTATTGAACAGTTTCATGGTCAATTAAAAATGGGGTTCTGTTATCGTCACGTATCTCCCAGCCCACATTAACCCTTCTTTATACTACTGTTTTAAATCACCCAAAGTAATCCAATAAATTCTAATTTTAGCCTTACCCAATACACGAACACTTTTCTATTAAAATATTATCTTGTTTCAAAATTGCAAGTCATTACATCGACCGCTTCTTAATTCGGAGCCAAAAGCATAGGTATTTTCCGTAGCCGCCTCATATTGTTGCTGAGGATTGAGTTTGTAGAATGCTGGCGGCAGTGATTAACAATGAAATACAAGCTAGTGAAGCAAGCTATTACCGACTGAACTAATTGCAAAAAGCACTTAGGTACTTAAAGGTTAAGTATCAATATCACTTGGAACTATTGCTAAGGTCACGAGACTCGAGCTCGAGTTACGACACTCGATTATCCAAAGACAAGAGAACCTTTGTCGATGGCTTACGAGAATTTCCTCCAAACGACCATCAATGAGATCATCTACGAGCTAAACAATTTTATAACCTCACCTCTATATTAATGTTTTACACACGTTTTTCTCTTGTAAACAATTTGAATTAGGTATTATGTTACATGTGCGCGCGAGTAAATGTGTAACTCAATTATAAAATCCGATTAGGTTTATAATTATGCAAACTGTTGTGCTACAGTGGCGTAGTTAAAATATATATATACATTTATTAGTTTGACCATAATATTTTGTAATAATCCATAAAATATTTGCCAATTAATTTGTTGAAAACTGAGCGGTTATTTTTAGATAGTTCTAAAGGTCTCTACTTTTTATTTCACTATAAAATATAGGTAAAATAACGGTCAAAAACCAGTTTCGGTTGTTTATGTAAGGTTTGAATACCGACTCATTGCATTAAAAACGAATATAGTACAGACAAAAAACAGCAAAAACACGAAGCAAGGTCGTAAAGTCGAGATGGTCGATTTCCTTTATCGGCTAGCCTGTTGAATTTAGATTATATCGATTTGGCATACTATGTTTTTGCGTCGTGGGTTAATTCGCTACAAGTTTTTAATTAATTTATTAATATAATGCTTAATATAGTTTTATTCATTTCGCTTATTTGTTAGCATAATTATCACTTGCGGTCTCCATATTATAAGAATTATTTGAAATCGGAATGATTCCGAATTAGGTATTGTCCCACGCAATTTTTCACATGAAATATGAAATGCAAACTCAAAATTTTACTCCGTTAGAGTATGAATATTCGAACATTCTTCCTAACACTATATAAAGAAGCTCTGTACAGTTTCATACTTCTTGTTACCCTGATTCAAGTTCTTTGTCATTCAGATACGGTTAGCATTTTATTATGTAGATGTAGTTGAGGTTAATAGTGTTACATATTTGTAAATGAGATCTCATCTCCTCATAAATATTATGAAAGACATGATTTTAAATTTATTGCGATCTAGTCCGAACAAATATTACGTTTGAATGTAAGCTCTCATTAGTGCGAAATATTGCAAAATGACTCTCGATTGCTATTATTGCTTTAACTGTTTCCTGGCTATCAATCGATATAGTCGTTAAATTTAAATGAATCTTGAATCTTGTAGCAAAGATTATCCAAATATATATATAACTCAAAGGTGACTTGACTGACTGACATAGTGATCTATCAACGCACAGCCCAAACCACTGGACGGATGAAATTTGGCATACAGGTAGATGCGGATGACGTAGGCATCCGCTAAGAAAGGATTTTGATCAATTCTACCCCCAAGGTGATAAAATAAGAGATGACTTTCATAACGCGAGCGAAGTCGCGGGCATAAGCTAGTCTTATCGCTTAAACAACCTTATTTAAAACAGCATTATGCTTGCAGTCCAGCTTAGTGCCGGAGAGAGTTCGTCACTGCGACACGATAATACGCGGGTTGTCTACGGTGTCATGTTTTTAAAGTCCAAATGTTTCCGATAAGCCTTATATGATACGTTTAAAGTTTTCAAATATGGATCTCGTTTTATTCTACAAAATAGATTCCAGTTCACAAACGTTTTACGATAAGTCTTGGCTATAGCCTTAAGTAAAATCAATGTAAATATTCCACTCATTCGTGAATTATAAGGGACGTTGTTTGATGAATAACGTGAAATGTATTGGTTTTTGATAGGATAGGTATTATTTAGCTCATTGATAAACTAACGGTGACTAATGGTCATCACTATTTTATATCTTCCTGACATATATGTATTTTTTTTTTATTTATACCCTTACTAATATGACTTCATGATTTATTATGGTAGAGAAAATAATCTAAAAATATGTATAGGTATACGCAATCAGATACATATGTATGTGTTACTTAGACAGAGAATTGTGTAGAAAATAATAAAAAGGAATTTATACATGAACATATTCAGAATAACTAAGAAGCAATGAGTTTTAATTTGTTTTTTGAATGATAGTGCGATATATTAAGAGATTACTGGAGAAGAAATTAATAACGGTACTTCTACCTATACCCAAATGAGAAACGATGGGATCCATTAAGAGATTTCAAAATTAAAGTTCTTCTCCATAGACTCGTTTTGGAGAACTCTAAAAAATTCCCTTATTATTGTCTAGTTCAACAAACTTTATTGGTTTAGGAAGTATAGAAAGTGAAGTTCAGTTTTATATAGATTTTAACGACCAATCAAAAACAAACAAAATCTCTCCCGCCGAACGTATTCGTACTTTCACTTACAATAATGACGCTAACGCTTTTATGGTTAAGGTATGATTGGACCAAGCTGGCTTTAGAGATTTACGGAAGATTAACTTTATTTATGATTTATCTCCGGTTTCTTCGATAGACAAACTGAACCCAAACTGTCAAACTGAACACGGAATATGCTGACCCAAATATGATAAAATAAAAATCTTTTTTGCGTATCTTAGGTAAAGTACTATAATTCTAATATTATACTATAGCCTAACACTATTGACTTAATGCATAAGCTCAAAGTTGCTCACCGGGTTATGGAGAGAGCCATGCTCGGTATCTCCCTACGTCATCAAATCAGAAATTATTAAATCTGTAGAAGAACAAATGTAACCGACATTGCTCAGCGCATAAGCCAGCAGAAATGGCAATGGGCTGGCCACATAGCTCGGAGGACCGATAACCGTTGGGTCCTCGAATGGCGACCACGTCTCGGAAAACGGAGCGTGGAACACCCAGAGCAGGTGTACTGACGATCTGAAGAAAACGGCGAGCATCCGCTGGATTCAGAAGGCTCAGGACCAGAGTGGCGTAAATAGGGGAAGTTTATATCCAGTAGTGGACGTTCAAAGACTGAACGATGGATGGTTGCTACTCATTTACGTTTCGGGTTGTTCGAGCTAAATCTAATAAAAAAAAACCGACTTATTCACTTAATAGATTAAAAACCATGGACTATTTTTTTATATAAATTAGTAATGATAAGTGCCATCCGCCCATCTACATTAACAGCAACAGCAACGACCCAGGCGGACAAAATCGTGAATGTGGCTTAAAATACAAACCACCTGCTCAACACCACTTTTTAACAAAGAGGAATGTATCTTGCAATTTTAATTTGTTATATTCTTCATTTTAACTGACGTTGTCTATCATATTTATCCATTAGCGTTTTAATTGACAGCCACGCAAAGTGGACTAGTGTAACAGGCAACAGCGTGACGAGTCGAGTTTTAAGGAAAAACTCAACGAAGCAGAATTTATTAGGGAAATATATTGAACCAATTACAGAGCGTAATCAAGCAGTGTACGTGTTTCTTCTCACATCGGCTGGAGAACCGATTCTTGGTTGTCTAGGTTCATGTCTAAAGTAGCTTAGTGTTACAAAACATCTACGAAATTATATTTTGCGGTTGGTTTGAACAGACTTCTAGATTAATCTATATATCTATTTTTAATGTTTGTTACCACTAAAGTTAACTAAGATTAACAGATACGAGGTTTTACAAGTATAAGCAATTCAAAGACCGATGAAGTCTTATGAATTTAATACTACATAATTTCACAATTTTTGTCTGACTGTCTGTTTGTGGACCGATTTTGACGGGACTTTCACAGCTATATATAATCTATACTAATAATATAAAACTGAAGAGTGCGCTGAGTAAACGGTGAAAGTTACTTAAAAATAATGTATTACAATATTTTTCCCCTATTAAGATCTAAATAAAAGTCCGCGACAGCATATGTCTAGCTTTTAAGGTTATCCCACTATAACAATTTTTATGTTTATCAAAATTGTTCTATAATAATAATTTATATCGCAAAACAATGTTTGCTGGGGTCAGCTAGTAAGTAATAACTGTTGCAATAGTTTATGGTCCAACAAGTCTCTTACATTCGCGTGTATAAACAATGTAATACGAAAGTAATTACAGCTAAAGACTTAACTGATCTTGACCCACCTTTGATTGTCGGTGCACTTCATGATTATACATAATTGAGGGAATAACATTTAAATGTAAAAGTATCAGTAAATACCCTACTTACATGTTTTATTAACCTACTTTATATTAGTAATGGCATTGGTGTAATGTAAGACGAATCTGAAGCCTGCTAATAAAACGAACTGAAGGTGAAAGAAATAAATCTTCCAGACAGAGAATTTGGTTACAGAGAAAGATTTAATACAGTTTTAAAAAACAAATTAATAGTTTATAACGATGTTATTTATAGTATTACATGTATTATACAGTATGCTGATTGTATTCATTTTAACCTTTTAATATACATAATAAACCTAAAACAAATATACTTAATATAGGTACACTTTAAATTATAGCAATTAAATTATACTTAAAAATGATATGATTATTTTAGCATTAGCAAAAGGTGGTTTTGTTACACAAGTGTTATCAAGGTTGGCTATGATTGAAAAGGTATCGAATATTTCCTCAAACGCTAAACATTGAAAAGTGTACATTTCGTTGGTAATCCCTAAAAATAAAACAAAACATCCAGACCATTATTTTGATATGTGTTGATTGAGATAAATGATTAACATACTACATATGAGTAATATAACAAAAAAGCAAATCCGGCTATATATAATTAAACTAAAGATAAGAAACAATAACCATATAAATATATAATGTTTATTTTAACTTATTGAATTCCTCGAACAACTGATTAAAAAAATATACGATTGAAAATAAAAAGACGCTCTCTAATATAGGCCTTTCGTCATATTTGAAACGCTGCGTGTCTTGGTTTGTACGAATATATACGAGATATCTTGTTCCAAAAAGTATACTTTTTAAAATAAGTGTTTGAAACTTACATTTACGTTCACTGCACTTTGGAGACTCCTCCTCATCCATGTTAAGATGTATGATAATATTGATAACGTATGATGTATCTTGGAATTACGTCCTTCGAGGGGTCCAAAGACGAATGGGTAATAAAAAGTTCATTTAAATACAATTCTCGGATGTGTCATTCGTCTGAAAAAGTTATGGTGCCACATCTAAAGTACATTATACATACATTATTTAAATTAAAATGGAAATTAACTTTGGAATTGAATTCCGACGGTATCTGTGCATTGTGATTTTTATTTGCCTGGTTAAGTACCATACAGATATAGAATCATGTGTAATTTTTTTAGGGGTTTCCAATGCGCTCTTGGAAAATTTGTGGATGTCTCATTTCATCTGTTTGCCAAGGAATTCACACTTATCAATCAGTGGGTGATCTGCTCGTTTGCTTCTGACATATAAATTACCTAAAGCAAGAGATTTCACATGCGAAAGCATTGGCCTTTATCAGGCTGTACGTTACCTGTCAATGAATTACCGATAGCGTTTTAATAAGTAGTATAATATGAATTTTAAATTTGTAATGGTTTAAGTAATTCAATTCAATCCAATCCAATAATGCTAATTCCAATTTAAAACAATATCTAACATTTCTCTATTCAGTAATACAATCTTCTTGGTATAAGTAACACATCATAGTGCTACCTCTGTTATATTAAGAAGAAATGATTTAACACTATCCAAGTAATTCTGTTCAAGATAACAAGTATAACGGATATGAAAATTATATTAAACTTACTGCTAATTAGCACCTATGTAAATAGTAAGTATTTAAATTAGTATAGTGTAAATTTTGTGGAGTCTTAGCACAATCATCAGTCACCGATACTGCTTTTCACTACGTAAACAACACCTCAATACAATTATGAAATCTCATAAGCCCTTAGACAATGTTAATCATAACTCGACACTCGATTTACTCGGTAACTTAAAACGTTTGCACAATCACGGATAAGCATTTGTTTGTGTCATCAGACCGGTCGTGGTAAGGGGAATTCAAGTTTTTGCGCTGCGACGCGCATGCACGATTGGTTACGGCGTTCCACAAGGTCGTACATTCGTACCTATACTTTAGATTACTTACCATATAGTAAAGAGATGTTTAAAGTCAGTACCGTCATGTAGTACGTGTTATTATAATTATATTCAAGGTATGAGTTTAAAAGGGCGACGGCCTATAAAATGGAGGATAACGTTGAAGCGGTTTGCATAATAATGAAATTTTTATTACTTTCTTTAGACATTTTTAATGCTATTTACGTATCTCATTTGGCAAAGGAGTCAAAATATATACATAATAGTATGGATACCACCGTTGCAAACAGGTTTGGAATGAACAGAGAGCAATTCGCAGAATTGTTTTTGGTTATTGCCTGCTACATCCTGTTTGGGATGAATAGTCTTGTCGCGTAGTTTATGAAAAGTACCGTTAGTAAGGATCGTTGATCTATTTCGTTGATAGACTGCCAGGTAAATGCCTTCTTTTTCTTTAAGCACTAGACCAGATCAAAACGTTACATTAAACATTCAAGATTAGTTCTACACGGATAGGTAACGGGTGTTATTTTGTTGATTTTTTGTTTTGTCTACTTATAATCGTTGTATCGATTTCAAAGAGTATGTTGCATTGCAATAAAAATAATAAAAAGACTATTAAAAATCGTAATCAGAAAAAGCATCTATTAAGTTGAACAAAATATCTGAATTGACAAAATAATATGGTACTTAAAGAGCAAAGAAAACAAGCAGCAACACTTGGTATCTATTTAAAACATCCAAAAATTAAATTTTCCAAATGATTTCTGTATTGAATTGAATTTGTGCTCACTGAACATCATGTAGGTACTTACGATTGGTCGTGAAGCACACGACATCGGAATTGAAATGACATCATCGAGGGATCTTATGAACGAGACAATGGCGTGAAGATGGCGTCTGCAACGTGACCGCAAGGAAAATGATGGTAATACTTACGTGACTAAACATAAAGTGTTAATGAATGAATAGTTTGTACGAAGGTAGGTATTTTAAATCGCCCGTACCTATAAACCTTCATACGGCATATACTAGGAGGTATGTAATTCGATGGTTAAGAATAACGTCTAAGAAGATATTAAGTAAAGCTACATTTTGGGCATTCCCGGGTAGTTGATGACCATCAGAACGTCATGAGCCGTAAACAGTGAAATAAAAAAGAAAGGAGGAATAAATAATATATCGCAGCAAACAACACGTAGTAGCCCTTCATTGTTGACTTTTAGAAAGAGAATGGTTACTAGCCAAGGAAGTAAAATAATCTCACCGCAGTTCACGGATATGTAGGGAATAACTTGATTGATGCAGAACTTAACGATCTTTTACAAGATGGACTGCCTCCACTGCCTCATTCGATGATCAGCAAAATTACTTTCAGAGAAAAGTCAATGATGAACGTACGACGTTCCCTAAAAATATTATATTACTTTCAATTTTAAATTTAATGTACACGTATAGTTGGAAGAGGGTGTAACAAGTAAGTTGATAGAACCATGTCTAACTATGTAGCATCTTTTGCTTCAAGCCGTGTCCTAAACGATAAGATAACTGAGGTAAATTTACAATTTATTACATCAGATTATTGTTATTTAACCGAGACTTGGCTTCTACCAACCTTTCTTAAGATAGTTCAATTGCAGAACTTCACATAAAGGAATCAAGTTTCGTCATTAAAGTTACTACATAAGTCACTTAATTCAAATTCACAACAAGTTCTATTCCCTTAGACTGGCGCATTACGACTTGTGAATGCGATGTTAACTTCATGAATTTCTTCAACCGTTCAGATTTGCACCCGCTGTGCATCAAATGCTTTTAATTGTTTTGTTTTTGATGCAATCGTTACAAAATCAGTCAGTTGAATCTTTATCTGGTCCCGAATCCAGTGAAGTATCTAGAATATCTATTATTTTTCATTAATACCAATTCGAACTAAGTATGAAACAAGTCGTGTTTGATGGTTGTTTATCTCTGCAACTGGATTATGTTAAGTTATTATAAAATATCCTTTACTTATATTAGACAAGGTCGAGGTTATAGATAAGTTGTAATTAAATGCTAACGACAGCTATTATAATGTAATTTTGTTTGTTCGTTCTCAGTTGTTCAAACATGACTAATTGTTTAAGAATTTCAAATTGACGCGAGTATTTGTATTCTTTGACATTGAGAGAACTTCATTACTATTTTTTATTACATGGCCGTTGAATATATGATTGATATTTTTAACAAACATGAACTTTTACTTTTTCAAAATGATATATCTTTTTGGAATATGGTTTTTAATGCCCATAACATGGTTAAATTCCCATGAAATGTAATTCAAATATTACAATTTACCGTACCGAACATTGGTTTATGTACTTTTTTGTAGGCTTTATTATTTTGTTCTATGTGTGCAATTATTTTCTTTTCATCTTGTAGTCATTACGAATCTGTACCAGGTACAGTAGTCTGCAATCTTCAAAAGTTTTTATCTGTGCAATTATGTTTTTTTCACGATTCGAATTGTGTAGAGCGTACATTTCAAACGTCCATGGGTCGCAGTAATTAAACTGTAGCCGGTCAGCACATTCGACACGATTTGTCCGTGTCCGCGGCAATTAAACAATCGCCGTCCACTGATTAATTGTGGCCGTGATCACTTGGGTTTATAGACAATTACATAACTACAATTTTATCGTAAACAATCTTAACGTTTGGTAAAAAAATGGAATCTATATAGAATTGTTTATTCGTTTTGTTTGACAGCGTTAAAATAGAATATGGTCAAATTAAAATGAGTCTGGATTTTGTTACTAGATGGCGCTAGTAAGTTTTTTTAACTTAATTGCACCTTACAGATTAGGATACAAATTATGCTGATTATTATTCTGAAATAGAATCACGGTATCAATTTTACGCCGTACATACTTTAAAAGAGCCTTTTGAAATAGATGTAAGTGCAGTAAAACTGCTTAGTTTACCTGACAGGTAGACATGTGATAACAGAATGACAGATGGTAATCTCTATCTATCAAAATGATAACAACGTCAATTTAACGAATTCTGACTAGAGTAACATAGTGTTCATACAATCACTACAGGTAGCTTTTATGTTTATATCGGGCAAAATCCCTCATTATAACCATTCATTAACAGGATAATTTTATAGTGACAATAATAGCTGCTAGCGTATAATAAAACTTTAAAAATAGCGAAAGTACGTATCTAACGATATTTATCGGCTGCCTGTCTAAATGTGATAACAAACAAAAAGTGATATTGCATAACGCAATAATGACTTATGTAATTCATTAGACGCGCGTTCATCGTGAAAACAAAATAGACTTGTTTCAAAGCATCGCGTGCAGAGAATCAGGGTTGTACAATCTGGATTTTTTTGGTTTTGAGGTAATCTTATATATAAAATTTTCCTGTCACAATGTTAGTTACCATATTCCTCCGAAACGGCTTGAATTCTCATGAAATTTTGTGTGCATATTGGGTAGGTCTGAGAATAGGTCAACGTCTATTTTTCATACCCCTAAATGTTAAGGGTGGTCCATTCTTTAATTTTCTATTTTATGTTTTTGACAAAATTTTGTGTTTTTATTTTTTTATGATACAGCATTCCAAAATACATACAACCCTAAATTTTTACCCTTTTATTACCAAGCCCTATTGTTTGTGGGGTCCATCCATCCATCCCATCCATCAGCCTTTGGACGTCCACTGCTGGACATAGGCCTCCCCTAATTTACGCCACACCGACCG